>JABUQX010011249.1:7500-28656 GCA_015478945.1 Trachelipus rathkii | reverse complement strand
ACTTTAACATAAAATATATTATCATAACAATGGCTAATATCCATATCTGATTCATTGAATAATACGCTAACGTAATAAAGTTTTCCATCAATAAAGCTAACATAGCATTAAACCGAATATAGAAAAATTAAATGTACAATCGACGAACTAAACAACTTACCCATGAATAAACTGACAAACATTAACAGAGCCACATTTAACATCATGTAAAGTAAACTACATTGCATGAAACGTAACCTACGCATACTCTTTTCTCAACATATCTCTCCTAGCATGATTACGTTAATTTTTTTACATATATATGCAAATATTATACAATAATTTTCTCACATAGCCTTACCTAACTATCATAACACCCCAACAAAATATTTGACAAACATAACAAAGTTTTAATCCGACATAACAATAAAAAATAATCTTTGGAATAAATATACGTAGTAAAGTGTAATAAGTTTACTCGAATGCTAAAACAGTAAATCGTAAGATCAGTAAATCAGTCCATTCCGTCTCCTGCCCCCACTCCGTCCCAGCCCACCTCATGATCTTGTGATTCTATTGATTCAAGATCACATTTCGCAGTAACATCCTCGGATTAAAGCAAATAACACAAAAATTATAGTCTTATATACTACACCAACGCCGAATGTATGCTTAACGTAACATGTTTCATATTAATAAAAGGCATTACCAGAACTAAGAAAATAATGTACAACGGACAAACCTAACATACCTTATCCACGTAAAATATATACTAAAACATTAAACACGAAGTTCCATACTTAACAACAGTAAAAAGTAACTAACAAGACTTACAAAGCGTTACACTATTCAACTTTTTCAAGCATATCTCTAACAATATAGAATGTTAATTTTAACATTAACATGTTAATATTTAACAAAATTTACATGCTCTGTCTAATGTAATCATACTGACAGCGAATATAAAACTAACGTAACAGTTTTTTTTACATTAAACATAGATAAAAATATTAAGCAATATTTCATCATAACATCCTTAAAGTATCATAAATCACCTGCGAATAATTGCAAACATAGTAAAGTTTATTATCACATGCGTATCATAAAATAAATAAGCAAGTTTTATTCCATACATAACATAAAAACGAAGTATCTTTGGTATAAATATCAGATAAATAAAAATGTAATTATGGTTTACACTGACTCTTTCAAGGCTGTAAATCAGATAAATCTTGAAATCAAAACCATCCTTCCTCTACTCCCCTCCCACGCCAAAGTTCCCTTGCATGATATATCGATCTAATTCGATTTATGTCATAATTTGCGAGTATCATTTTGATAAACATAACATAAAAAATTAAAGTGCTTTATACACAGACAACGAATATACGCTAACAGTAACAAAATTTTAATCTCAATAATAGCTAACAAATAACATAACAGACCTACGAATATTAACATACAACGACAAACACTAACCTACCTTAAGATCCGAAATTAAACCATTCAACCTTCAATAACCAAGTTCACATACTTAAGCAGCACGATAAAATTAACTAACATTGCGAAAGATTAACCTGCTCACGTTTTTTTTTCAAAACTTATCTAAAATATCGTAACTAACTTTTCGACCTTTAACATAGTAATATTCAAGCAAACATTTATCATAACCTTACGTTATTATACATACATACCTAGGAATATATGTTAAGGTAACCAAGGTTTTTCAAATCAGTCGAGCTAACATATGCATTACCTGAACTAAGAAATAATGTACAACGACAACTAACATACCTCCCGTATGAATAATCTGCTAACATTCTAATAATACGCCCAACTTAATCAAGGTAAAGACAGCTAACAGGAGAATACAAACTCAATGTATCCTGTCGATATACTTATACCTTTTCCTCAAACGATAATCAGCAACAGATAAGCAGTATTATCCAATCAAAATCCCTTAACAAGAGCAGGCTATCAAATATACTGGTAGCGATCATGAATTAAAAACTGCACACATACATTAACAAAGTGGGTCACTCAATTACGAATAATAACATCATTATTGAGTCCACGATAAACGTAGACATAGCAAAATTCTTGAGCACAAATACCTAACATTACCTAGAACCGCAAAAACTATCCTATGCTTCGTTTTCTATACACATCATGGGCCAGTTAACACAAGCTAAAATATCTTACGAATACCTATGCATTTTATCTAACAACCGTTTTTATATTTACACAGTTGGCAGAAGCAAAGCTCGAAAACACGGTGAGCGGTCTATTTTAGCATATCCTAGACATATCCAATTCATGCAGGCAGAATGTGAACACTATACTTATCGTACTAATCTTTACGTTCTTTTGTATACGCTTAAACATTTGGGATCCTATAAATAAATTCTCACGATATCTACCTTTCATCATACAGCATTCAACATAATATGGCTTTCAAGCATAAAACACTGCGGTGAGTAAAGCAGCAATATCTAACAAAATTCCTTAACTGAAGTGTTCCAAACCTTTCACAAGTACTAGCAAGCTGTGAAGACAGAATTAAAGCTTAGATACTACATTCATTAAACGTTTCATGCATATCAAAATATAACAGGAGTCATTTTGAACTGATGAAAATTAAATTACGACATCAGCAAAATGTCACTGTATAACATCATAAAATAACATATCAGGTCATTACAGACAGAGAATAGAACGCTTATCATAGTATTTCCTGTACCTTAGCCATACACAGATCGGAGGATAGATTCCATAAGGCCTAGAATAAGAGCTGTATACATTTAACAAAGTGCTAACAATCTCAGGCTTTATATAAACACATCCTGATGTAGTGATCTATTGGAAGCATAAAACATGTAGCATCATAAGATAATCGATTTGGCAACCAATCTAAGCATGTACTTGGAATCATCAAAGGGTAATACGTCCTTAGAAAGGGTGTGATCACTAGAAGAGGGGATCACCCCTAAAGGAGTGTAGTACGGGCATTACTACTCAAAGGAGGGGTAGGACTCTCACAGCTTCGGTGCTGAGAGTCTGAAAGGTCAACGCTTAACACCCCTGTGGATTGGTAAACGTGTATATAGGTAATACGTTCTGATGCACATTGATACCAGATTACTTTACTGTTGTTATATGTATGAAACTTTGTTAATGTTACCAGTTTATTATATATCGTTGTTTAAGATGTTTATATAGAGAGGGAGGTTTGGGGGAGTGTGTACATTATATTACTTAGTTCAGGTTTTATATGTTAGCTTTATTGAGGAGATGTAAAAACTTGTTACGTTAGCATATATATTTATAATATCGTTGGTCAGTAATGATTAGAAGATGAATGGTTGATGTAATGATAAAATTTATTAGTATAAAATGTTACTAATGTTACAATGTAAAATAAATTGATATTGATTTAGAGATATGATTTGAAAAAAGTATGTAATAGTGAGCGTCGTGTCTGTAAGTGCTGGCCGTCACGTTCTTTCCTATGTGTTAAATATGCGTATTTATGGTTAATGAGGTTGGATCTGTTTGATGTACAGTTGTTGAATGGTGTATTTATGTGTGATTTGAGCTAGGTTTACGAAGCACTACTATTAGATTCTACATCAGGTTATGTTATTCCTTTGCCTCTTTACTGTGATGTAGATGGCTGGAAACTACTTGGGCTGTATCAGCAACTTCGTATAGTATTCGAGGGTCAATCACCGACAAAGAACCTATTTTTATGGCTATAGCTTATCCATGATACTCTAAGAAGTATGACTGGAGGGTCAGTAGCACTCATATAGCGCAATAGAGTTAATAGATCAATCATGAGCCTCAATGATCAGGGTTGAGGCGGAGAGAGGAGAGGGAGGGGTGGTTGATCCACAGCTTTTCTGTAGTGTAAAAATGTAATTTTTTACGTTATAAACATAAACAATAATAAAAATTTTTAGTAAAACAACAAGTTTTAAAAAGAAATAAAAGTAATGCCTCTCAAGTATTTCTTATTATACACATGATTTTAAATCAATATTATAAACTTAAAAATATAAAAGAGTTTTTAAGAAGCTAAAAATTTTAATGAAATAATACATTAAAAATAATAAAAGTTTTAAGAAAATATCAAAACGTTTTAAAGTGTTCGAATTGAAAATAAAAATCAAAGTTTTTTTAAAACGAAAGTTTTAATATAGAATATGATAATTAAAATATTAAAAAAATGATAAATAAACAAAACACATCGCTATATGCTGATTTGTTAAAGGAATATTTACCCTCATCCACCGTTTGCGTGTGACTTATTCGTTCTGTATAGCGAATTACGCTTTAACGCTGTGAGAGTAGTATAAGGATTCTTTTGTTATATTGCTTAACCCGTGTTATATGAAGTAGTCGAGGTGATGGTTAGGTTTTGTCTTTAGTACATTATTTTCATAGTTCAGAGGTAATGCTATGTTTGCTTTATTGATGTGAAAACTTTGCTGTTACAGTTTAGCATATATTTCATTGATCAGTCAAGACAATTAGACAAGAGTCATGTATAAGGAGGCTTTTGTTATATATTCCTATTGTTTACATGCTATAACATTTCCATAAAAATATGTTAGAAAAAAGTGTGAAGTATTTACTGATCTGTGCTGAAATGTTAGTTAGCTGATTATTATTATAATTGATCTGGGTAGGTGGGAGAAGGGGGGTTTGAATTTTACTGATTCACCCGTGATATACGCGTTTTAAGGGTATAGTTAAAACCAGCAAAATTTTTTAGCGTTATAAAACATGAAGAGTGTAAAATTTTTTAGTTAAAACCAAAAAAGTTTTAAAGAAATAAAAATTAAAAATTAAATAAGTTTATTAAGAAAAAACTTAAACCCTTTTTGATATAGAAATTAAAAAAATAAATCAAAGTTTTTTAAAAACAAAAAGTTTATAAGGATTGAAATTAATAAATAAATTAATAAAGTTATTGTTATGACAAATAGTATTTTATAAGAAAAAAATTAAAAATAAAAAAAAGTTTTTTATAAAACAAAAAGTTTAAGGAATAAATTAAAAATAAAATAAACAAAACAACGCTAATACTGATTTGTTAAATGAATTTTTACCTCATCAGCTTCGTACCTGGTCGTTATGTATGGCGTTGTGTTCTTATTGTCTGTTAAGTAATGAAACTTTGGTTAATGTTTAGCAGTTTATGCTTTCTTGAATACTGTGTTAGGTTTATTTCGTTGTATTGTGAAATTCGTGGTTCAGACTATGATTGTTTACTTGTAAGGTGCAAAAACTTTGTTTACGCTATATTTGGCAATATTATTCGTTGATCAGTATGAAAGATACGAGTGAATGATAAATATTACAGTGTTTAAACTGCGAAAATAATGACGAAGGATGATGTCGTTAGAGGTTATGTTTTGAAAAGATGTGAATATTTTACGTTTTTGTGATTGCAACAGGTAGTCACTACTTTACTGTTGTTAATAATGGAACTTTGTTAATGTTAGCGATTTATTCATGCATAAGGTATGTTAGATTTGTTATCATTATTGTCTACATATTATATTCTTCGACGAAACAGGTAATAATATGTTAGCTTTATTGATAGTGTGAAATTCTTTAGTTCGCGTTAAGCGTATTTATCGTTGGTCAGTATGATACTTAGGTATGGTGAAGATGAATTTTTATTAAATGTTACTTATGCTCGTAGCAAAAATAAATAATGATATGTTAGAGATGTGTTGAAAAAGTGTGAATAAGTTAAGTATTGTATTGCATGAATTGTTAGTTACTTTACAGTTGTTAGAGTATTGGACTCTTTGGTTTAATGTTAGCTGTTTATTCGTGAGTAAGGTATGTTAGGTCTGTCGTTGTAGATTATATTCTTAAGTTTCAAGGTTTTGTATGCTATGTTGGCTTTATTGAATGTAAAAACTTTGTTCCGATTACGCATATATTCATTGAAATCAGTATGATATTACAACAAGCTTGTGATAAATTTTGTTAAATGTTACTATGTTTAATGTAAAAAATTTCAAGTGATATGTAGACAAAAGTGTAAGTAGGATTACGTTCTCGCGCTGCGATGTAGGTACTTTTACTGGTTGTTAAGTATGGAACTTTGTATGTTAGTGTTTGAATTCAATGTTTAAGAGACTGTGTTAGGGCCGATCCTAGATATAGATGTACTGTTAATATTCAATAGTTCCAGCGATAAGTCGATGCTGAGTGTTTCCTTTATTGCGTGTGAAAACTTTCGGTAGTTTCAGTACTACTATATTCATCGATACGAGTAAGTAAAATACATTTTTAATACCAGACCAGGCGTGGAATAATAAATTTTGTTAAATACTGAGAGGTTAATGTTAATTAACCACATTCATTTGTTATGTTAGAGATATGCTTGAGAAAGTATGAATAGGGTACGTTTTTTGTATGTTATGTTATATCCAAAAATTGAGAGCAGATATATAAGATTCTAATTAGTATGGGGAGAGTGTCGTGAGGTTGCGGGGATGAGGAGGCTGGGGAGGTAAAGAGCTCACACAAGGCTCAGAGCACGGCCTCTAGATGGCGTACTCTCATTGTAACTAATATAAAAAACTGTAATACAATAAATGTTATATGACAGCTAAATATAAGAATAAAAATAATTTGATTTAATTTTTTTTTATTTTGTGCATGTTTACTTTAAAAATGTTTAATATTTTAAAAAATTTAAAATTCTTTTTTTTTTTATAATTTTTTTTTTTTCTAAATTTTGTTTTTTTAATTTTTTTTTCTTTTCTGTATCGTGGATACATTATAAGAAAAAAGTCTGTATACTTGCTAAGAAGTTTTCGTCGTTCTATGTCAATATTTCAGGTCGGGGCCATCGACATCGAAATCTCTTTTTATTATGGTATAGTCCCCACAATGGGGTCTCTTCGTCATTTTAAACCCGGGGGCATCTAAGATCATCCCTGTAGAAGGTTGTGTGTACCGAGTTTCACAGTCTATCTGCCAATATTTTTCAGATTTGGGGCCAGTCCACAAATGGGGTCTCCTCGTCCATTTTACCGCGCGGATCGGTCTATCACCTAAGATACAGCCTCATAAGTTTGATATATCCAGTAAGTTTATCAACTCTACATAAATATTTTCAGAGTTGGGGCCGGTAATCCAGATTCTGGGGAGCCCCCACAGTCATTTTAATGCCGGAGTTAGCATCTAAAGATGCATCTTAGAGAAGGCTGTATACCAGAGTTTCGTCCACTCTACTGTCAATATTCAAGGTTTTGGAGGGAACCTGTCACTAGTAAATAGGGGTCCTATATCACAATTCGGTCTTATAACCATCTAATTTAAGATCTACGGGGTTCGATAACCCATATAATAAACATCCAAATATCCAATGATTGTATTGTTATAATATAATATAAATACGATGTTTTATATATTACACTGGCTTCCGCATACCGGTGCAGCACCGGTGCCTGAGCCAACTCCTCCGAATCCAATACTTAACACTTTCTAGAAATTCAACTCTGAATCCTCACCAAATTTTTAGCCTATTACGAACACTTCGATTTTTTAATAGGGGGTGGTGTCCCCTTTCGGGGGGACTCCAGGGAGGACGTATATTCGTATTAACATTACGAGGTATACCATATCACCAATCTAACTCCCTACCCTCTCAAATTTAACCTCAGATATCGATGAACTCTAATCACCGTGTAGATATAAATTGGAAACCGCATAGGCTGAGCCTCGGAGAGCCGGAGCCTCTAAAATAACTTTAATATATTGGTAAATCTCTGGAAAAATCATACAATCATAATAACTTAATATAAATAATAATAATGAAATAATAAATAATATAATAAAATAATAAATAATAAATAATAATAATAATAATAGAAAAAACTTCAGAGTCCGGAAGCTCGGAGTGCGGAGAGTCGAGACGGAGCCGGACCGGATCCGGAGCTCGGAGCCAGAGTCTGAGTCGAGCAGGAAGTTGGAGTCGGAACCGGGAGTCGGAGCAGAGTTGGAGTCGAGTCCCGGAGTGCGTAAAAAAAAAAAAAGATTCTTTAAAGGAATCGTTTTTTCGACTCAGTATTCGATTCACCTTTCGGGATCACTTCATCGACGTAATAATAATAAATAATAATAATAATATAGATAATAATTAATAATATATAATAGTAAATAATAATAATAATAAAATAATAATAAAATAAATAATCATAATAATAATTAATATAATAATAATTAATTAATAAATAAATAATAATAATAATAATAATAATATATAAATAATATATAATAATAATATATAAAAAATAAAAAAATCACAAATAACATGACAAATCCCATCACGTATATAATAATATAATCATAAACACGTGTTCTTATCAGTTCTTATCAGCTAGACGCTGAATAAGAAACGAGCAAAGGCCGCAAGCTGCATTTGTTGTCCGAGCTGAATCTGTGAGGGATCACTGACTATACTATAGCTCATTTATTATATTAATATAATATATATATATCTATTATATTATATTATTTGAGTTATATGTACTATAGCCTGCGCTATATAATGGCGCCTATTGCCGCGTTAATAGTGACAGTATAAGTGTACGCTTTAGCGACTAATATATATGATTAGACGCCTACTATAGTTTTTTGTAGATATCATATACACATTATATATATTATAATATATATATATATAATATATATATATAATATATAAGTATATATTAATAAATATATTTATATATATATATATAATAGCATACATATATATATATATATATTATAATGATATATATTATATATAATCTAAAATGCGTACCCTACGCGCCTTATAATATGTCCTACGTATCATACTCTAACTATATAGTCACAGTATATATATATAGCTACTATATATTGCTCAGAATACTATTCCAATAACCCGATGGAACGCTTTTCAATAATAATATTAGTATATTATTTTATCTATATTATATAAGTATATGTTATTCGTATATATATACTACTATCATAGTATCACTATTAGGATGGATATATGTTTTTATTATTCAGTCCTATAAATTTATATTATAATTTATAATATTATTATTATAAGTAATAGACTTCTTTATGATATTATATATTAGCGATAATAAATATATATATAAGGCATTATATATTTAATATATAATAATATATAATATGGAAAATATATTAAAGTATACGTATTAAAATATAGAACTAGATTATCATAATTACGTTATATGTTATGTATATATATAATAAAGTAAATAATTACACTAGAGTTAAATATAACTTAGCCCCTAGTTATAATATATTAATTATATAACACGTATATGTATTCCAATAATTTATATGTTCTATTAGTGATAATACTGACACCCCCAGGAAGGGTTTTTAGATATATATATATATATACTGGTCGACTCACTTGAGTACAGAATATATTGAAAATTACATTACATAATAGTAATGACCATAATGATTAAGCCATAATTTATTTGTAAGTTAAAGAACTTACTGAAATACTACATATTGTATTAAATTATTATACTATATATAATATATATAGTATATATTATATATACTATATATATATACTATATAGTATTATTTTATATAATATATAGTATAAGTAGTATAATATATACTATTATATAGTACTATATATACCTAGATATGAGTATATAATATAATATATATCTTATGGGATTGGCAGACGCAACACGCGGATCGCACGTCGGCGGCGCTCGCTACACTCATCTCTTGTAGGTGCGGTTGCGGTGCGGTGCCGGCATCAAAATTTCAGTGAGACTGTGCGGTGCTGGAGTGCGGTGCGGTGCGGAAAGATATAAATAAAAATAAAAGTTTCCGGTTGCGGGTCACCGAGCAGCGAGAAAAATTAGTTGGTGAGCAGGTGCGAGTGCGGGTGTGTTGCGGTGCGGTGACAGTTGCGGTGCGTGAGTGCAGTGTGTCGGACCTTTTGATCGCTACTCACGCACTGGAGCACAGCTTCCCGAACAATTTCTAAAAATAAAGAAATATATGAAGAAATTGAGTTTGGATATAATATATATATATATATATGATATATTTAATATATGTATATATTATATATATATATTATATTATATAATATATTATAAATATATATATAATTATATTATATATATATATATATATATATATATAAATAATATTCATAATTATATATAATATTTTTTATAATATTTCAAATATATATATATTTATAATAGATAAAGAATACATAATATAATATGTATTTTATTATATATATATTATATATATATATATATATATATATATAATAATAGTTATTAATATTATAAATATATTATATTAATATATATATTATAGTATATTATATTTATATAAGTATATATATTAATATTATTATACTATAATAATAAAATAATATTAATATATATATATATATTATTATATATATAATAATATATTATATATATCAAGACATTATTCATCATCAATTTTTATGGGAGGGGGGGGGCTGCGAGACTTTCGCAAGTGGTTACATTTCAAATAAGGTTAAATTATATATAGATAAATAAGCCAGATACTCAAAGCTGATATATTATATATATATGATAATTATATATATATATATAATATATATATATTATATATATATATATATATTAATATATTATATATATATATAATATATTACTATATATTAATATTTATAATATATATATATATATATAGATTATATATATTATATATATATATATTATATATATATATATATTATATATATATTATAATTCATATATAATTAAACATATATATATATATATATATATTATAATTATAATATATATATATATATATATATATATTATATATATTTTATATATATTAATATATATAATATATATATATATAATTTATAATATTTATATATAATATATATTATTAATTATTAATATACTATATATTAATATTATTATATATATATAATATATATATATATATATATATATTATAATATATTAATATATTATATATAATATATATATTATATAAATATATATATCATATATAATTCTCATAAGAGCTTACCATCGTTTGTAAGGTCATTTCAGCTTCTTGGGAGTGAGGTAATTCAGACATATTTCATTGCTCGACGTTGTGCTGAGATCTCGACAGTGAATTGACTCATATCTTAATATATAAATCAAGACCTCTAATGCGATCTCATCACAATCACACTATTACCGTAAAAATTAAGATTTTCTAGACGTCACCTTAATGTCGAAAATTTTATATTCTACTGTTGCGATGGATAGGCAAAAATATGCTTAAGATATTCAGAGAGTAGCAATGTTACGGAAACCTCTCTCTTGTCACTACTTAGACAAAAGCACACGATCGCAAGTTTTTTGAGGTTTTGTCAATTTTTACTAACAGCTCAATTTACTGCTGATCCAAGAGTACAACCACTCTCCTCCCTTTTAGTGTATCACTCGTGGGTCTGGACGTCGTATTTAATAAAATGACGATGTTCTTTTCATATGCTTTAAAGTGTAACATTGCCTTTTCTGAGGTAAAATAACATACTGAAGGAAATGAATAGTGGTTTCATGCTGAGAGAAATTAAATCAAGTATTCAACTAAGAATTAAGATCATCAATAAACACGGAAATAAAAACTGAGATATCATTAATAATGAGTTGGTGCACCTATATATATATGAAGTAGAGGAGTTGCAACGATTTTTCTGGAACTTCGTAGTTCTTGGATTTGTTATTTCAATACCTAAGCTGTCGCATACATTTTTTAGCTTGTGTGAATATTGTTTTAAACTCTGTGTCCTGCATTTTGGGTCATCTTTTCGAGAAGTTTGAATAATGTACTTATATTGCACTGGCAATGTCCAAATGGACACTCGTAACTGTTTTGACAAGGTGTAATAGGTTATTCCAAGAAATTTATTTAAAACGTAAAATGTTATTTAAAATTCAAAATTACTGATTGATTTACACAACAGAAGAAGCGTTTCAGTAAATTCACCAAGGCCATTCTTCTTATTTGCTTTCCAAATGACGCAAGTATTGGCTCAAGAGTCTCTTTTAAAAAGGAAAACGCCTTCATAGCTTCACACCACTGGTCCTTCGCAATCTATTTTGATCTCTTGTTTAATTTGTTACTAGAAAACTCTTTTATTTTATCTTCCAGAAGTTTTGTGGCGTTCGGACTCGATCGAAAAAAAGTGCTTATTTCAGAGATGAATCCTAAAGACGTTTCGAATTGCCTAAATTTTAGAAGAGTCTGAGAGACAATAGATTTAAACAAAGTGCTACACAATGGTGTATAGAGCTTTAAGGATACTCATTCCGAAAACAGATGCACTCCTCGAATTCCGCTGCTCACGGAAGAGCTTCCATCATATCTTGGCATCTTAAATTTTCGAGTTTTTAAACCAAGATAGCCGAGTTTTTCCAAAATTACATTGCCAATGCTTTCCCTGAGATATCATCAACCGGAACAAATTATAAAAAATTCTTCTCTTAAAGTAAAAGGAGAGTATCACCTCCATCACCAACAATCGCGTACCTTACACAAAGTGAAAACTGTTCTGTTTGGGAAATATCCGTTATTTCCTCAGCTAATGCTGAAAAAAAAATTGTTTTTTATTAACTTCTTCCACTTTTTCTTTTGTTATTTGCACTGAATGACTGAATGATTTCATTCTGTATCATCGGACTCCTATACCATTGAGTTTTTTTGGACGATAGAAGTAAGTGTTCTTCAAAACCTGGTCACTCCATTTCCTCGAAACCTAAGAAGGCTTCTAATATTTCCGTTTCAGCTGGAGTTGATAATTCAAAACGTCCAAGAGTCACTTGAGCCCCTTAATGCAAGACCTTGCTGGCCACATAAACTTATAATTTTAATTATTGATACATAGTTTTTCCCTTTTTCCTTCATATTTTTCTTATTTGAGTGTCCAGTTGTTTTCGTCAATGCTTTCGATTTTTTTTTCTGAATAAGAGCTTCAATATTAACTTCGGCTGTAAACTGCGCTACGGTGATATTCAGTTTTTTAAATTTAAATTGAATGATAAAAGAAAACTGCAACACTTCTAAGTAAGTCCTAAACACGTCACCGGTCACACAGTCACAAGACACGACAACCATCTTTCACTAATTGAAAATGACTGATTGAAAAGAAAGGGAATCCAATCACATGACGTCGGAACTCGGAAGATACTCAACTGCATCACGGTTACGGACTTACGGTATATGAGTTTCAGAAGCTAAATATATTTGAAAATTTAAATAATCAAATAGTAACACTGTTATTTCTCTTTTTATTTAAATGATTCGTTTTATTAAAAAATGAACATACTTTTATCGAAAATGCTTCAAAATTTTAAAAAAGCTTTAGCAAGATCTTAAATCAGTTAACTGCAAAATGCTGGTTGGCATTCTGGCAACACCGTTAACAGCTCATATACAGACCGCGAATAATAATCAGAGTCACATGCGAAAACATGTTTGAAATTGAACACTGATGACAGCTAATATATATATTATATATAATATATATAAATAATTATATATATATTATCTATATTATAATATATATATTATATATATATATATATATATATATATATATATATATATTTATATATATATATTATATATATATATATATTTGTAAGTTTGTTTTTCTGTTGAAAAAAGAATTGCAACTGGTGATAATTTCCAGGGGGGGCTGCGCCCCCCAGCCCCCCATGGCTACGCCCCCTGATATATATTATATATATATATATATTATATATATATATATAATATATAATACTATATATATATATATATAATTATATATATATATTATATATATTTATAATATATATATATATTATATTAAATATATATATATATATATTATTTATATATAACTATATAATTATTATATATATATATATATATAATAATTCCTAAAAGATTTTATATGTATACTAATATATATATATATAATATATAAATAATATATAATACTTATATAATATATATATATATATATATATATATATATATATTATATAATATAATATATTAATTATATATAATATATTAATATATATTATATAATATTATACTAATATATATTAATATATTAATATATATATATATATATTAATATTATATATAATAATATTAATATAATATATACTTATATAATTATTAATATTTATATATATATATAAATATATAATATATTATTATTATAATATATAATATATAGTATAATATATATATTAATTTATATTAATATAAATATATAATAATATAGTAATATATTAATATAATTAATATATATATAATATATATAATTATATATATATATATAGTATATTATATATATTATAATATATATATAATATATATATATAATATATATTAATAATTATTTTATATATATATTATTAACTATATATATAATTATATATGATATATATATTATATATATATATATATATATATATATTAATATATTAATATTTATATTAATTATATATATTATATATATATTAATATTACTTTATATAATATAATAATATATATATATAATTTATATAATAATTAATATATATTATATAATATATATTATAATAATATATAATATAATATATATATATATATATATTATAATATTAATCTATATATATATATAATATATAGTTTGTGTTGTTTCACTAAAGATATAAAGAAACATGAATTTTTACTTTATATTGGCTACTATATATAATAACATCTCTATCGGTAGGCACATAGAAAGGAAATACATACTATTATGGAGTAATAAGGTTAATTTCTAATCATGTGGTATTATACAATAGAGTTAAAGGTTAGGGAGTAGCGAACTCTTCAATCTATATATACTTTGAATAATTATGTATAATATAATATATAATATTATATATATATAATATATATATATATAATTATATGTATATATATATAATATATTTAATATAATATATTATATGAAAGAACATGCTGGAGTCTTCAAAGAAGGTATTAAGAACAACATCGCCAAGCCACAGGCGCTCTGGAACAAGCAAGGTAAGTCATAAGTTGTTTGACCCGATTAGCTACGAGTACAAAAAATGATAACAACTGAATGTAAAAATAAAATATTTTTTTCCAGGAAACGAGTACTGTGTTCAGAGTGAAATAGACGAGGAGGAAATACAGATTTACAGAAGTTCTTAAGAGAGGATGTTTTGACAAGAGGCCATAAAGATTTGTCAGTAGGCGAACAAGGAGTCCAGGGATCTTTCGTTTAATGAAGTTTGCTTTGGCTCGATCGAAGGAGAATCCTGGCACACGATTTCTAGCTGAATGAAAATTAGCGAGTGTGATATGAGAATAGACTCTCTCTCTCCACTCCGATACGCCCTGTTCCAGCCTGAATGGCAGCGAAACAAGCACGATCGAGCATGGATTTTGAGGATAGAAAGATTTTGTTGAAGAAGGAAATGAACTGCTCTTAATCCCATCAACGATGTAACAGCTCCCAACCCATTTTCGAAAGAAGCAGAAGCAATGTCAGAGAAATTCAGACAAGCAGTAATCCAATTTACTTTTAGCGTGAAAGCGACGCAAGACCCCCCCAATCGGCTGATCAAAGTGCCCAGAATAAAACCGTATAGGACAGGTTGAAGCTGTTGAAGAGAAAGTATTAATAAAATGATGAGATATAAGGATTTGGTCAGATTTAACCAATAGGAGAGAAGGGGGTGTATTTATAGTGAGAAGGACTAGTGTGAAACATAGGTTAGGTGTGTTCAAGAATTGGTTCGGACGATCCAGAATGTGTGTAGGTTTCTTAATTACTTTCTCTCCAGATCTTTAAGAATGCTGAATGATTCAGTCCCCTCCCCAGCCCCCTCTCCACCTAGATCAGTAGGAGAGGAGCCACCATTTTAAAGTGTCTGTAACATTGCAAATGCCCCTAATAGTAGAGGATGGAAGATATAACAGTCCTCGCGGAAGTGTAAGGATATTACAAAACCGGCTGAATAATCTGTTCTGTTTTAGGGAAAACAGTAGAGAATGGCACAAGATTATTGTAGTAGAAGGAAGAAAGATTTTAAGGGGAGACTTCATAGCAAAGTTAGGAGATTCGAGACTTTCGAGACGTGTTACAGGACTATTAATGTAATGTTGGCACATACTCCACTCTTTAGAGGGAATTATGAAATAAGGTTAATAGTTGGATATATTAAACGGTTAGGAATGAATTCTTAGCCATCTGGGTGGTCTCAGACAAGAGCAAAGGTTTAGGGTATCATAATAATAATAATAATGATAATATAATATATAATAAGATAATAATAATAATATAATTATATAATAATATATAATAATAATATAATAATAAATAATAATAATAATAATAATAATAATAGGAATAATCATAAATAATATATAATTAATAATAATAATAATACTAATAATTAATAATAATAATATTTTCCTTTGCTTAATAATAATTTCTCTTTGATTAATAAAATGATTTACTTAATAATAAAATATTCATGTTCCTATATTCAGCTTATATTTTCAAGGATAAGTTTTGATGCATAGTAAGTATTTCAAATCATTGTATTTAAAAAAAATTATTATAACGAGACCGATGGAGGATTATAAATTCTAGTATTTCTAAAGTTTAGAGTTCTTAAATACAGTTTAATCGACAAATAGATAATAGGGCGAAATTTGCATGAGCAAGACGATGACGATCTGAGAAAAATATCCGATGTTGCTGACGATGACGATTTCTCGTCCATAACTACCTTTTTATATTCGATAAGTAGATTTATTATGAATTGATTAAAGTCTTCCTCGAATAATATTCTTCACGAAATCCAAAATAAGAAGTAATCCGGCCATATTAACCAATATAAATACCCTCCCTAAAAAAATAAGCCGATACTTGCTCTAGGGGATACCGTTTACTATCGGTACATGATTCCCTTATATATATATTATATTATATTATATATATATATATTATTATATATAATATATATATATATATTATTATATATAGTAATTATATATATATATATATATATATTGTATTACTATATATAATATATATATATATTAGTATATATATTATAATATATAATAAATATATAATGTATATATATATGTATATTATTATATATTATATATATATATATATATATATATATAATATATATATAATTATATATTATATTTACTATATATATATATTATATAATATATATATATATATATATATATATCTTATAATATATATTATATATATATATATATTATATATATTTATATATATATTAATAGTATTTATATATATATATATTATGATTACTAAAGATCATACTGAATATATATATATATATATCTCACATATATATTATTAATATATATTATATATATATATTTCGCATTGACTTTCACATTCACAAATATTCGAAAACAGAATTAATTGGCAGTTCGCACTCGGAACTCGAAACTCGGAAACCTGTCGGAAACTCGGAAATGCGATTAGAAAAATGTTCTGATGGAATGTTTGAATTTAACCAGCTTTTGTGAGAAACTGATTAGAATTAGTTGACTAGTGCCGTCTCAAGGTAGTGAAAGTAATTTGAGTCACAATCGAAATATAGCAATATTAATATTCGATAGGCTCGTACTTGGTGAGTATATTCGCTCGAAACCAACTGTGGAAGCAATTCCCCAATGGTTCTTATTCAGTGTGGTTTGGGATTACTTCGATATTGTTTCCATGAAAACGCAACCGTACACTTTGCAATCCGTAATTATTCTCGAAAGAAAAGAATAACATTCCAGGTTATGACTATGTTAAAGCAGCAAAAACAAGGAAATTGTAGAAAGGAAAATGAGTAAAGAATTCCAGCTTTAAGAACGAATCAGATTTCTCTTGAAACTAATATAAAATAAAAATATATGGGACAATGATACGAAAAATCATAAAGGATGGATATAGTAAATTTACAGAAATTATAGTAATGGATGATTTTCTGTTTCGTCATTGAAATTCTTGGTTTTATACGGCTAATGAAAGAAGGGTCCCTTTATACCCACTATTGCAAAGGAAATATTACACACAGATATCACTCGTGAGAAAATGTATGACTGCGTTAAAACAATAATTTCAGAATTAATAACCTCTATCAAACAATCATCCAAGCTACTTATCTCCAAAAACGACTAATCAGATAATCAATCAGGAGTTTCATTGTTATCTCTGACTAGTCACGACGTAGACAAGAACTTCAAACTTTAAAATTTTGTGTTGCGAGCTGAATCACGCACTGATTATCACATGGGTGAATATCTCAGTGACGCATATTAATGAAACTTGGCGAAATGAAACTTATCTACATATGGCTCACTGTGCCACGAGAGATGCTTGTGATAATATAAAGAAAGCTCTGCTTATTTGTGGAGTGAAAAACACAGACTGAGTCAGTTATCATCTGCACCTTACCATTAAAAATGGCAAATAACCACCAACATCCGTCAATGATGTCCTCTCAAAATGTAGGTCAATTGGTGGACACTTTAATCACTTGATCAGATTCAAGATGACCAAAGAAAAAACAGACCATAATTAATATTCCCCAATTTTCAGTAATACATAAAATTATCACGCGCTGGAACAGCACTCTGCAAATGATAATAAGGACGCAAGAACGTAATGAATTTCTCTACTTATGCGGCTGCTCTAATGATAAAATAAATGTCTCAACATCCCATGTTAATTAAATTGTTACCAACTGTATCGTTGTGCTCTAACCCCTTGAAGATATCACAAAGATAATGATAATGATAATGATAATGATAATGATAATGATAATAATGAAGATGATGATGATGATGATGATGATGATGATGATGATGATGATGATGATGATGATGATGATGATGATGATGATGATGATGATGAAAAATAAAAATGTCA
This sequence comes from Trachelipus rathkii, assembly GCA_015478945.1. Lineage (NCBI taxonomy): Eukaryota > Metazoa > Arthropoda > Malacostraca > Isopoda > Trachelipodidae > Trachelipus > Trachelipus rathkii. The sequence goes on along the minus strand of JABUQX010011249.1, from coordinate 9,617 downwards.
TTATCTTTAAAACGAAAACATTTTTCAGGAAAACTAATAAAATATCTTAGTTATCAAAAATAGATTTTACTTCTTAATTAATTGCATTTTTAAATAAAGTGCTTTTCTGTGTGCATATGTATGCGTATGTGTGATTTAAATTCTAAGTCACTAAACGAATTCCATTAATTCATAATGATTTTGTAGAATGAAAAAATTGACTCTATAATAAATTATTAAATTTATTTTATTAAATCTTCTTTCTTTTATAAAATTAAATGATTGACTATTACAAAGAATAATAAATTGATATCATAAATTCTTCCACTTTTATTAAATAAAATCAATTACTCTTTCCTAAAAAAACTAAATTAATTTTTTATTTTTTTTAATTATATTTTTTTTTACCGAAAAATTTCTTAACTGATTTGCATATGGCTAAATTGATTTTATTATTGCTTCTTTATTTTATAGAATGAAGTGATTAATTCTCTTCTAAATCACTAAACTGATACCAATAATTCATCATTATTTCGTAGAATAAAATGATTGAATCTTTTCCAACTCACTAAATTAATTCCATTAAAGGATTATAGATAGGATTATAGATTATAGATAGAAAGTTTATACAATGACAAGCTTTAAGGGATCATAAAGAAAAATATTATTATTACTTTTCGTTTTCGAAATACGTGTCTTTGGGTATGAATAGGTGATAAGTTACTTATCTAGTACACCTCAAGCAAGAGAAAAATCATTAAAAAAAACTGTTGAAAATCAATAGTTATTATGAGCATGATAATATGGAAAAATGAACTCACTTTGATAGGCTTACAAATAGTTCAATGCCATTTTATTTATTTTTATTTTGGATTACCAAAAACCATCAATCGGAGCCCAGTTGATTGATATCTTAAAATCAATATCTTTCGTTTATATTCAAATTCATCTGACAAAGAAGGCCAAAGTGGAGTAATCAGTAGCCTGAAGAATCCATTGAATAATAAATTAAATCATTACGAACGTTATAATTTTGAATTTCGAAAACGTATTTGTTTAATAATTGTTTTTAAAAACTTAAGCACAACTTGCTCGATTTGTTCTGTGAGAAAAGGAAGCTAAACTATGAAGATCCTGTTATGTTTACGGATTTGCCTCTTCGTCGCGTCTCTTTTTGGACTAACACCGTTTCGTTTCCGAAAATGTAGGGCTAAATCTATCCTAAATTTTGTAGCAAATCTGTATAGCAACTGCTGCTTTGTTATCAACACTTCTGCAGCTACTGTTAATTTTGTTTTATATCCATATTTTAATCAATTCTTTGATTTCCTGAATAAGAATACAATCGTTGGAAAAACTATAAATGTTTTAATTGCTGTGATTGCAATGAATTGGTTGCTTGTATTTTTGGGATTAAATATTTATATGAAGATTTTTTATACTCAACTAGAATCTATTTGCAAAAGAATGACTCGCGAAAAAACTGAGAAAAAGTCGAATGGTTACTTGATTATATTTACCTTTTGCGCGATGAGGTATTTAATTTTGTCAGTACTTCTTCTCAAAATACATACATACAGGTTTACATCTCTCACTATATACACAGCTCTTAATATTTATATAGTTTCACACTTATACATGTTTTCCTTCAGCTGCATGTTTTATTTCTTAGTATTAAAGTTATCAGTTCAGTTTGATATACTTAGCGAACAGATACCCGCCGTTGTATCAAATCCATATTTGGAAGTAGAAAACTATCCCATGATCAGAAATATTCGATTATTATCGACTAAGAAGAAAGTCGATTACGATATAATAGCTCTTAAATCCATTGTTCATTTGATATACGTAAAAACAGAGGAGCTTTACTCTTTCTTTCAAACCCCGATTTCATTAATATTTTTAAGTAATTTGTTGATTTTCATATCTAACGTAACTCAATCGGCGACAGAAGCTAACGTGCTTTTAATAAATGGCCTTCAAATTGGAGCAGATATTATTTTCGTGACACTCACCAGTTTTGTGTCAGACATCCTCACCAATAAGGTATGCAATATATATATATATAATATAATATATATATATATATATATATATATATATATATATATATTAAAGATATATATATATATATATAT
>JABUQX010011249.1:0-2500 GCA_015478945.1 Trachelipus rathkii | reverse complement strand
TATTTTTGGATTTTTAAAATTTGTGCTTTGCAATGTGCCAGAATTCAAAATCCACTTTTTTTGGTTTTGAAATGAAAAATGCCAATAACTTTTTTTTTCGTCTCATGCGATCTGGATTGAAAATTCAGAGCATTATGTAGTCGAAATTTTGGGAAAATTTTAATTTTTTCTTTATATAAAAAAATTATCTAAGTAAAAAGATTTATCTCGCCCGACTATATAACCGGAACCCCAGTGTCCTGGGTAATAAAAAAAATAAATATCACTTTTCCCAAAAAAAATAAAATTTTTTTTTGAAAAGTGCAATATTGCTTATATTTTTTTCCTACTTGCCCGATCAACATCAAATTTTCAGTGCTTGTATAGATGGGCGAGATACACTTTTTACTTAGATAATTAATTGTTTTGTATACTCAAAATAAAATTTCAAAAATTCCCAAAAAATTTTTGTGGAAAATTTGTTCCAAGAACAACACCAAAACTACTGCATATACAAAAAAAATATCTAAAAAAAATTTGCATCCCCAAGAACTGCATTATGCTCTGACAATTTCAATATCCAGATCCAATGAGGCCAGAAAGAAGTTATAGCAATTTTCATTTTTAAAAACCAAAAAAAAAGTTTATTTTTATTTTTAATTGCTGAGCACAAATTAAAAAATCAAAAAAAAATTTCGTGCATTTGTAGATAATGGACCCATCAACGTATATTCAAGTATGAAGTCATTTCGAAATAAATTGTAAAAGTTGAAAGGAGCAAGCAATGTCAAAACATAGGTTGAAAAAAAAAAAAATGAAAAAAAAATTCTGAAAGAAGAATGACTACAGACAAAAAACAAAAAAAAACACTCAAAAACGACGTTTTAGAGGTCTTGAAAAAAAGCTACAGTTTTGTTTTTTTTTTGTTTCCCTATCAAAATAGATGAAAATTAAGAATTTTTATTCATTTTGAGGGGGGGCTGCGGCGCTACCTTTCATTGAATGATTCCTCTTCCCATTTTTATTTCCCTTATTGTTTCTTTCACACCACACAACTCTTCCAATACGTTTCATTTCCCTTGAATTTTGCCAATTTAGTTTTCTTCCTTCACCAACCTAACACGCCCCTGGGTATAAGAGAAGATGGTTGTTGTCGATCCATGAACACAGTTGTGATTAATGTGCGTTTAAAATTGGTAGAACTCTCACGTTTATAGTACTTCCGACTAGCAAAATATTTCTCAGGGGACCTAATGAGTGAGCTCGTACTCACACCACTACATATTGACTATACGATATTAAAAACCACATGTGTTAACGGATTAATAAGTGAATTGAAAATGAAAATTGAACTGGATTATCATTTTCTTCAGTTAATAAGAAAAATTCCTAATTTTATGCTGGCTAACCAAAACTTTTATACATGAACCACTCTATATATTTAACAAATAGAAATCTTGATATAACTTCCTCCGTTATCATTGTTGCAGCTTACGGCTATGAAACACTCATTATATAAGCTATTATATATATATATTTATACGTTTCCCTAAAGGCTCTATATTATCTTAACCTGTATATATATATAGATATATATAATATATTATATAGAATAAATAATATATATAATATATATAAATATATATATATATAAAGTTTTATGGGTAAGACTATTCATTACCAGATGATTTTATAAAGGGAAATTATATTTTTATATTAGGTTCCTAAGATATATATATTATATATATATATGATATATATGATATATGATATATATTATATATATTATATAATTATTATAATATATATATAATATATAATATATATTATAAATATATATATATAATAATATTAATAATTATATAATATAATATATTATATATAATATATTAATATATATTATATAGTATATATATAGATAAGTATATAAATAATATTAATAAACTATATATATATTATATAAATTAATATATATAAATAATATATTATATATATATATATATATATATATATATATATATATTATGAATATATTATATATGATATTAATATATATATATATATATATATATATATTATTAAATTATATATATTATATATATATATTTAATATATATATATTAATATAGTTATATACTATATATATATATAATATATAAATATTACTATATAATAAATATAATATATTAATATATATATTAATAATATTAAATATATTATATATAAATTTTTATTACTATAATTATATTATAATAATACTTCCATATTATGCAGTTGGTATATATAGTGCGAGTATAAGTCGGTATAATATAATATATATTTAATATATATATATATATATAATTAAGTATATATAGATATATATAAGTCTAGTATGAAGTACCTAGAGTAATAAATATATAAGTCTATATTAGCGTAATATATTATATTTTCATAAAAGGTGGTATATATAATGATCGTGAGAGTCGGTTAATATATATATATTTATATATATATATAAATAAGTCGGAGAGAGTTCGGA
>JABUQX010011248.1:30000-34885 GCA_015478945.1 Trachelipus rathkii | reverse complement strand
CTAGTAATACTTTAAAAAAAATAAAATAAAGGTTTTCACATCAGAAGGATGATTAGTCTATCCTAAACCTTGTTGAAAACAATTTAATTTTATTTCCTTAATATGTACAGCTGGAGAAATTAGTTCCTGAACAATCATTTGAAATTATGTTTGCAACCATGATGCAAACTATTATATTGCCATGACAATAAAGAATAAATCTTACCTAGCAACTCACGTTGTGAATGCAACACTTTGGTTTGCATTAGGGTTGCCAACGTAATTTCACATGATTAAAATATTTGAAAAGAAAAGTGTTTAGGAACTAATTTCTCCAACTGTACCTGCTCCTCTATCTTTTGATGTCATCAAGGTTTCTACATCAACCTCTGACTCAACCTAGATCTTAAACTAAAATGATCAAGATATTTTGCGACTCCCTCACATAACTATCAACAGTAGTCAAATCGTTAAATCTCAAGTCTTTAAATTGTTAAGACTCATTCAGTCAATTTTATTAGAGTGATTGAACTCTGCTTCAATAAACTTTATGAGCATTCAGTAACCAACAGCAGAGAGAATCATACCAGAAAACAAGCCTAAAAATTGCGGGTTAATTTTGCTCTCATAAAGTATATGGTGCATATTATAACATTCAATTATTTTCGGTACATGTGGAATAAGACTAAACAAAAGAAACAGAACGAAAATCAGAAGGTGCAAAAGAATAAGGACATCGGCAACTCTGAAGACAGCGAAGACCAGTTAGCAAGGAAAGAAGAGAAAACAAATCAGTGCATTCAAAGAAAAGGAAATTATTATTATTATTGGTTCATGTTTGGCGAAGGTATTATTTATTCCTCATAAATACAGGGCAAATAAGGGAACAATGAAATAAATCTTTGTAATATAAGAAGAGTCTTTTGAATAATCAGGCTTGTATTTAAACAGGAAAATTAATAAGCATAGCGCTATACAAATAATAGTAAAAAAAAAAAAAAACAGAGAATACACATAAAATTAAAAAATTTTTTTTATAGTTAATAATTCATCTTAGCTTAGGCGCTTTGAGCCAGATATAGCAATTTAGATATAAAATTTCTTTATTGTTTTTACCATTCTAAAGTAATACTGTAATTCAGATGTGAGTTTTTATTATTTGAACACTGTAGGTTGGACACAGAAGATCAGACTAACAATGCGTAATTTTCAAATCTTATTTTCACCATACCACAAAACTCATATTCCGTATTTCCTTATTCCACAAAGATTTCCTTTTATTCTTAAGACACACGCCACAAGAGAAATTCTGGCACACCCAAGCTCGACCACGCTAGTTCACTTGTTCGCACACTTACACACAACCACCACAATTGAATACCCGGTAAAAAATTTAATTCCCAAAAGCCATCAAAATAACTTGTGAAATGTTTAAAGGTACCGACTTCATTCTTCTCCCTTCCTGAGATTCTTCCTCAAGACTTCACCTATTTACTACTTCTTCATGCCTGTTCTTTTTTGCAGGACCCACTGGAAGCAGGCAGGGACCGTTCTGGTAATAAGAAAAAAAAAATGGGAATATTATGAAAATTAAGAAAAATAATAAATTAAAATATAAGAAAATAATATATATAAATAATAATAATAATAATAATAATATATTAATAAAATATAATAATAAATAATAATAAAATAATAATAATAATATAATAATAATACATAATAATAATTTTTTAGCTTTTAGATATGAAAAACTAAAATGGTGATATTATTATTATACTATTTTATTTATTATTGATTATTATTAATATATTATTATAATATTTATTAATATTATTAATTATTATTTTATTATTATTATTATTATTTTATTATAATTGTAGTTACGTAACTAAATTTGAAGATCAGTATTTTTTAATAAACTATATACTGTCGCTAATGTAAAAACAATAAGAGTAGTAGTCGATCTTGTTTAACTTACAGAAAAGGACATCATTTCTTAATTTTTTTTATTTTATTTGAATAGGACGAAACTGGGGAACGTGACTTTTTTAAAGACGAAATCTGGAAAGGCAGGTAATTAGGGTGACATAACAAGTCTTTCAAACACGAGGGTTGGTTACTCACCTTTCCTCTTTTGACATGTAAACGAAATAGTTACTGACCAAAGATATTTTTTTCTTGCAAGTCGGATTATCAATTATATAATTGAATTGGTCATTTAAAAAATTATCGTTAAGTCACAAAAAAAAGTTGGAATTTGAAACAAAACGACAAAAACTGTACGACTAATGTCGTTTCTGTAATGAAATGAGAATGGGACAGTCTGATAAGATAGTCAGGCACAAAGTGACAAACGTGGTTTTTTAGCACTGCACAAGAGGAGGCTACCCTCAAAGATTATGAAATCCAAGAGAAACTATTTTATAAATAAATTTAAAAAAAAAATCACTTATATAGTTTCCGAAATGGCTGTTTCAATTGAAACATATTTAAAACTATTTTAATACTCTAAGACGCACTGAAACGAATAAACTGATCACATTTATACATTTAAAAAAAAATTAATTAAAACAAAATTAAAATTATAAAAATAAATTAATCTACAAACTATATGTAATTCATAAAATCCAAATATGTCCTTCAAAGGCAAGAAATTACTTATCATCGTCACTTTCGAGTAATATTCGTAACCCAAATATGTGTCGGTATGATGATCACGACCTTTACCTCATAAAAAAAGGTACCTCCGTCAGGTTATCAACGCCCTCACCCCATTTGAAATGCAACGGAAGTAAATCAATTTTAGTGCAATACGGAAATTGATTAAAACAAATATAATGTACAAAATAACACCACTAAAATGGGCCCTGGGTGAGAAGGGTCAGGACTCAGGGGGTCGTATTTCCTCAACCCCCTCCCTTCCCTCCCTACACACACTCTTCTCTCGGAAGTATACGTGAGATTTCACTAGTCACGAAATTTTAACACGTAAACAAGGTCTTATTCAATTTCATCACCTTCACCGAATTATTTCAAACGATATATATAAAATAATAATAATTTAAAGTACTAATAAACTAACAATTAGATTAAAAAAAAATACATTTATTAAGGTAGAATAAAAAATCTTTGCGCAGTATTTATAAACATACAAAAATTTAATATTCAAATGAAAAAAAATAAAAAATATGAATTTACCTTTACGAACTGCATAGCATTTGTGTTGACTTTTGGGGTTGGTCGAATTAATCTAGTTGGGATGTACTCCTCTCCACTCTGTAAATAGATACAAAATATATAATAAAACATAGCACAAATATAATAATAATAATAATAATAATAATAATAATAATAATAATAATAATAATAATAATAATAATAATAATAATAATAATAATAATAAATGGATGAATTGAAGAATAATCATAATAAAATTATCTAATTGAGAGAGAGAGGAGAGAGAGAATGAGGAGAAGGAAGAGAAGATAGTGAGAGAAGGAGAGATTGGAGAGAGAGAGATGAGAGAGAGAGAGAGAGAGAGAGAGAGAGAGAGAGAGAGAGAGAGAGAGAGAGAGAGAGAGAGAGAGAGAGAGAGAGAGAGAGAAAAGAGAAAGAGAAAAGAGAAAGAGTCAGAGAAATAAGAAAACAGAAAGAGAAAATAAGAAAAGAGGAAGAGAAAGAGAAAAGAGAATAGAAGAAAGAGAAAGAGAAAGAGGAGAGAGAGAGAGATGAGAGAGAGAAGAAGAGAGAGAAAGAGAGAGAGAGAGAGAGAGAGAGAGAGAGAGAGAGAGAGAGAGACGTTAATTTATAGTGATGGTCACGCAGGTAAGCATTTGCGTTCCCTTGTCAAAAGAAGATTTTTTGTTGACAGAAAGAGCAAAGTCAAGAAGCGCATTCGAACTTTAAATATTTCCAGGTTAAGTTTAAAGATTTTATCAAATTGAAGAACAGGAATATAATTTGAACAACAAACTTCATATTAAGCTAATTAAGTTGATGTATATCGCATCCGGATATCTACATTAAAATATGTGAATATCACAACATCCGCGGATGTTAAACATTATATCTGGCGCATCAACTGATCTATATTTCAATAATATGATAATTGGGAAGAGAAGAAGAAAACTTTCAAATTGCAAATTATCTTATAAGAAAGTCAGAATAAAAAAATAAATAAATATATTAATAAGTAGCCTAAAAAAAATAAATTGGTTATCATAGATAATGATTATAATTATCACTATATTCCCAATATTTGTTGTAGTGTACACTAAAAATTTTAACCTAAAAACGTAATTTTCAATTGATAATAAATTTTTAAAAATCTATTTCATTAAATATTAAGACTTTCAGAAATACGAGTTTATAAAACTTTGTGATATAATTATAAATCACGTTAATAAACTTATTAAATTACCGGAAAATTAAGATAAATTGGCTCAAAAATATAAAGGCTTTATTTCAGTTTTTTTTTATTGCATCTCTCTAGAGTAGAGTAGATCTAGTGGGGTTTTCATACACCACCATTCATAAGCATCCATTTTTTTTCTAAACTTTTGAAAAAAAAAAAAAGTTACGGTTACTAAAATCAAATACATAACATTGTTTAATAATTGTTCAAGTCTAACTAGCATTTATTCTTGTAAAGATAAAATTCTACGTGTACTTGTAAAAATATAATATATATATGATATAAATATATATAGTATATATATATATATTATACCTTATATATATATATATATATATATATATATATATAATATATATATATATGCAACTTGTCCTTTTAAAGCGGTAGTTAACCGATATATATCGAACCGAAAATGTAATCGATTTTTTCATTATTTTCAAGCAATAGTGCGACAGCGTTGCAATAACAGTTTTTTTTAAACTAAAT
>JABUQX010011248.1:20000-25000 GCA_015478945.1 Trachelipus rathkii | reverse complement strand
TTACTTATTTTTGCCTAGCTTCGTTTCAAATAGGCTGTTGTTTATGTGGCTACTACTTCCTCCCATTCTGTCAATAGTGGTTTTCTCAGAGTTCTGTCTTATATACTTTAAACGTTCTTTTCATTAACGATCTCAGCTGGTTATCTAACCCATTCTTTTCATATAAAAATGACTCAAAATTCCATTCTTCTACTCATTTCGAATCTGCTGTCGGCATGCAAATTAGTTAGCTATTTATTAGGATTTTCATTTCATATTCCTTAGTTATAGGCAGGGTTGTGGAGTCGGTTCAAAAATTTTCCGACTCCGACTCCACCCTCTTCAAAATTACCGACTCCGACTCCACCCTTTTGAAAATTACCGACTCCGACTCCGACTCCACTCTTTTGAAAATTACCGACTCCGACTCCACCCTCTTCAAAATTACCGACTCCGACCCACCTTTTCAAAATTGCCGACTCCGACTCCACTCTCTTCAAAACTACCGACTCCGCGACTCCGACTCCACAACCCTTGTTATAGGTGATATATGACATCAGCAACCGGCATAGTTATAACATCAGTATTTGCGGATGCGGATATTGAAAATGATGCTGATATGCCGACCCGATTCAACTCTAATTATAACCCAAACATTTATGAATTAAAAATGTTAAAATATGCAAAGTTCAACCATAATGATTTTTATTTGTATGACCCATTAATTATACATTACAATATGAAATTTTCATTTGAAATAATGTATGACAGAAATTTTGGGAACTTTTTCCCGTCAAAAAAAAAAAAAAAAAAAAAAATAAAAAAATGCATTGGTAATGTTTTGAAATATATTTTCTTAACTAAGACATTGATAGATTAATAGAGTTGAAGTGTTTTTAATTATTATTATTATTATTAATTATTATTTTGAGGGAGAATAGTAGGAAAATAAATAAATAACATAACAATAATAATAATAATAATAATAAAAATAATAATAATAATAAAATAATAATAATAACAAATAAATTCCAATAAGAAATAATAATAATAATAATAATAATAATAATAATAATAATAATAATAATAATAATAATAATAATAATAATAATAATAAATATAATAAATAATAATAAATAATTAAATAAATAATAATAATAATAATATAATAATATAAAATAATAAATAAATAAATAAATAAATAAAATTTCAAAAAGAAGACGGCAAAAAACATTAAATTCTTTTCTATTATTTGCATTATTATTTTATTAAGAGGAACAAAAGAACTCTTACTGGTTTCTCCGACGTCGAAGAATTTGTGTGTAAAGAATCCATGGAAGTGGATCGATGGGGAGTGCCTGAAGTGGATGCCCCACTCGATGCCACGGAAGGAGGCCTTGTGGAGGGGGGAGTGTCTTCCGAAGGGCACTGTAAACGCATGTCACTTGGCATCTGCAAAAAAAAAAATTATATATATATATATATATATATATAATATATATATATATATTATAATAAATATAATAATATATATATATATTATATATATATATATATATATATATAATATAATATATATATATATATATATATATATATAATATATATATAATAATAATAATAATAATAATAATAATAATAATAATAATAATAATAAAGCTATGTAAACCTTTATTAGAACGTATTGTGACGTGTTAGATAAATCATTCAAGAGCATTTATCTTGTCATAATTTTAAGATAAATCATTCAAGAGCATTTATCTTGTCATAATTTTATTCAAAGGATTCTGTTTTAAAAGAGGAGATATTTCATCATGCTTTGTAATTATATAAATGAGTTTATCGTATTTAAATAAGTTGTGGTGCTTCCTTCTTTGGCAGCCACTTCTGTTTTGTGGAATTTTCCAGTCGAAATTAATCTCCTCGCTTAAAAGCTTGTGTCTGTATTCATCTGCAAAATTTGTTCTAGGTGACCAGACCATTGCAATGCTTTTTATGATATTCTTAACACTTTTAATTATTATTATTTTACACAGTTCTCTTCAAATAGGGCTTTAACCTTTGGCCGTGAGTAATTATAGCTAAAAAAAAAAAAACACACACACACAATATAATTATAGGATTTTCTTTCAGCTAAGAAATAATTAACTTCTTTTCTTTCTAAATCAGGATTTTTTTAATATTATGGCTCCGGTTTTCCCCAATTGGGATAATAATCTTGTTTCTCAGATAATGACAGCTCAAAATATGAAATTCATCAACTAGGCGCAACGATGGATGGCATGAAGGGATGTAAGGTTCCTTCTCATTAGCTAGTATTTGTATGCTTTTTGAATCTTCGACTTGAAAAGAAAAACTGACAATAAAGTCTATGAGGGTTTAGCTTGAACTTTATTTAATCTGTTACTCTTTGCTTCAAATCTACAAGGCTATCTTAGGTTAGGTTAGTTTAGGTTAGGTTTCTCTTGCACATTTTACGACTTAATAATCAATGGTTTATTTATTTTTAACTGAACTATGTCAAATTCTTTGCCCATATAAACTCTAAGTAGAATAATTCCTCGTCTTCTCCAGTTTCTGAAATCATCAATATGGACGATTTCAATGATCACCAGTTCGGAAGATGTAGCTGATGAGCTCACCCACCGATACCGATACATTTTCCATAAAAACCTTGGCAATTATTACAGCTCCTTATTCGTATTCCTTATCGTCTAAGAGATGCATTAACCCAATATACAAGACCTTTTCTCAACTCCCAATCCATTGCCATGCACTGCCACACTTTTTCCTTCTCTCATGGGTTTCTCAGACCACCCTCTTATTTCTGTACCCTGTTCAGAGTTCAAATTTTTAGCAGTAACAGCCCATGTATATGAGAGAGAGACACTTTTTTTTTTCATTTTTGGCGATGAAAACTAAGGTCATACCTTCTTTAATTTTTATTAGAATTACTGCTTCAATTTATATGGATATGTCAGAGATGAACCATAACCAAGTCTGATATGATGAAGGCTACGTGGACTGAAGTGGTATAACAAATGAGAGGATACTCGAAAGAATGATCATTTTAAAGGGAAATAATAAAACAGATAAAACAAAAACAGATCTGGTTTGTGAGGTATATTGTAACTGAGCAACAACTAGAAAGTGTATGTCTTTGGGATCAAATTGGATTAGAAACTCATTCAATGTTAATATGCACTTTCTCCCACATGACATACAAGAAGAATTTGAAGCGCTAGTGAACGACTCAGTTGCTTAAAAAAAGCCTTTGAAACACTTTGACAATATGACCTAAAATGAATAAGGTTTACCATGTTGCAGCTGATGTTCTCAATTCTTGTGGATATTCCCTAGTGTGGGAACAAAGATTTTCAACGCTGTTGAAAATGAAAACTAAGCATCGAGCACGACATAATTTGGAGCATGACTTTCGAGTATGTCTTTATAATACTACTACTAGAACTGAAAAGCTAGTATGCACATAACAGACACACTTTCCACACTTAAGTTTAAAGATAGTTGGTAACAAAGTAATCGAATTTTAAATCTTTAATGGGTACTATAATTGTATCTTGGTTGTTATGCTAATGTTTAAATGCTGAAGACAATCATTACAATTTCGATTATTTAATATTTATTGCAGCGTCACTGTATATTCAATTTGTCTTAATACAAGTTCACACAGCTTTCATGTCATGTTAAATGGGCTAGGAACGATGGTCACATAACTCTGGGGTTACTGTGAAGGAGACTCGAAAAGAAGACATGTGAAAATTGCAAGAGTAATAGAAAGCACTGTACTAATAATAACTAACATTATTATTATTATTATTAATTATTATTATTATTATTATTATTATTATTATTATTATTATTATTATTATTATTATTATTATTATTTATGGGATACGTCAATACGAGAAAACTTCACACCCTTTAATTCAAGCAGTAATAATAAACAAAACATTGGGTGGGTCTGTTTTCTATCAATACTAACATTATATCCGATATATATTATATATATATATATATATATATATATATATTATATATATATATATATATATATATATATATATATATATATATATATATTATATATTATATATATATATATATATATATATATATAATATTAATATTAATATAATATATCAGAGGTGGGCACCCCGCTCATTTAGGGTAGTCCCTAGCGCACCTCCGAACCTCGAGAACGTAGTCCGTAGCGCTCCTCCGCCTTTTTTCAGACATCAACTAGCTATCGCAAGTCCCGTCCTCCCGCTAATAATGTACACTTCAGCAAAAGATTTTAATAATTAAATACTAATAGTAATATCTTAAAAAAATTTATTTATATTATATGAAAAATTAAGAATGAATATTTGCAAAATCTCAAGATTTTCACTTCCTCCTCAATGTCGTTTTCAAAGGATCCATAATCATATTACCTTTCAAAAAGATTAGGTGCTCAAAATTAAAAGCAGTTTGAGGCTGACCTCTTGGCCTTCAAAATATGCCCCACAATAATCTAAATATTCGCTCTCAGCCGCAGAAACTAGGGAGAGGTGTATTATATTTTATTAAGAACAAGTTCAACAAATTCTGCCTTGCTGAAAGGGAAAGATGTTCTTGGTGAGAGAGGAGTGCTGGTGTTAGTTCACTTCAGCAGTCCTTGCTAATTTTAGGGTCTCACCTAAATCATCTGGCCTTCCCTTCTGCAAATATTTTGACCCCCTGTCCACCCAAAAGAAGGTCTATTTCGTCCAAGACTTTTAAGTAGAATCCATGACAAGCTCGACTCTGAGAGTGATGCTAGATGCTTACGTATCAGCTCGGTAAGTTATATAATATATTATATATATATATATATATATTATATATATATATATATATAATATTATATATATATATATTATATATATATAGTATATATATATAATTATATAATATATATATATATATATATAAATGTTATCAAATCGGTGTAAAACCCAAATATATATATATACTATATC
>JABUQX010011248.1:10000-15000 GCA_015478945.1 Trachelipus rathkii | reverse complement strand
TTAATTCTTATTCATTTCACATTATATGTTCTTTCTTAACATCTTATCTAATTGCGATTATTAGCATAATATACTTAACATGCTAAATAAATATTAAAAGAACGAAAGATAGACAGGCTAGGTACACACTGGTGATGTTAGCCTGACGGGAACTATCGTTGCTTTATAACTGTTCTATCTCAATTATATAATGCTATGTGAGTAGATAGTCACAGTTTGATAATAGCATCAGTGAGTGGGCATATTACTTGTCCTATCTGAGCCACAATGCTGAGTGGTTCAATCGCCAGATAATAAGGTATCAGTTAATTTATTCTATATAATATTCTCATATTATATAATGTTCGTGTTTATCTTATAACTATATGTATAGATATAGTATTAGTATCTGCAAGAATAACCCGGCTATCATATATTAATAAGTAAATATATATATATTTAATATATATATAATATAAGTTATAATTACGATTAATAATAGTATATATATTAATATATAAGTTATATATTTAGTCTAATGTAAATAATAGCCTATATATATACCGGTATTCTGAATATCAGTATAAGTACCTATATATATATATAAATATATATATATGACGTTTATATTATATATAATATTAATAATAATAAATGTACGACAATTTACAACTTCATAGGTCATTATATGTTGTGTATATTTATAAGAAAGGTAGAGAGAGAGAGTGAGGAGAGAGAGAGAGAGAGATGAATGTACGTAGAGATTATACATTAATGATAAGATTGAAAATACTGGTGAAGAATCTATCATTAATAGGATATTTTTGATATAATATGACACTAAATAAAACTAATGTATACCTATTCTCTAGAACTTTATCAGTTCCTAGTTACTAATAACTACTAGATTTCTATATGATGTTTAACTCCCAGTGTGGGCAAATAGTTACCTAAAATTAGAAATATACATTGTACTTTCACACACATTTAGGCATGTTAAATGAAGATTGCAGAGACACTATGACTGATTTAATTGATATATTTAGTATATGACCATCATCACTAGCTGAATATTATCATATCATTTATTGAGTAGAGTTGTTCAGAAGGATTAATAGTGAGCGAGAGTACCAGTGAGACTGACGAAGAGGTATACACTAATCGCATATAGATATCATTTTTTGATATATGTGAGAGGATAAGATATATTTGAGCTCTTTAATTTTATTTACATAAAATTAATTATTACTTTATAGAAATGATGTCATGCATATGTAATAAAAGACCTCGATAAATCTGGAACCATAATAAATTATATGCCAATTATTTGAACTTTTTTTTACTGCCTGATATATATATATAACCCTTTTTACTTTTGCTATAATTCTTGTCTGTTGAGTGGTGGATTAACGATCTCCAGCTTATTTAAATCGTCTTAAATTTTTTCCCAAATTATATACCCTTAAATGTTTTTGGGCCTGATGTTTGTCCATCAACTGACTGGGATACGTCTGAATGGAAGTTAGTTTGCATTTAAAAGACAAATGTGGCATCGATGGTAGAAAATGGCACACTCAAGAGCTCGAAACAGAGAGCTATATAGTATATTATTAATACTCATAGTTAACAATTTACAAATATATTATATAAATATATATATATATATATATATATAATATATATATATATATATATATTATATATATATATTTTATATAATTATAATATATTAATATATAATATATTATTCATATATATATTATATATATATTATTATATCAGCTATTATAAAATAAAATTAAATAATTTATATTTTATGGATATAGTATATTAAGTAATAATATTATATTAATATAAGTTTATTATAAATATTATAATATATACTATTGTACCCCTCCATATATATACTCACACTCACTCTCACAGTTAATTTACCTATATTTAAATTAGTGAGCCTTTCAGTTGCACTTACTTACGATTGAAAAATTGAAAAAGGACAATATTAAAATATGAAAGAAAACAATATTAATAAATTACATATTTATTAATTAATTATTTGATCACCATGGTTTTTTTTATGGTTTAAACTACCATTGGGTTTTTTTATGTGGTTTAAACCATGGTTTAAACCAATGGTTTAAACCAAATGGTTTAAACCATCCCACCCTACTTCTAATAATAATTTTGTATTTGTCTATCATAGAAGTTCTTAACCTTTGCCTTAATCACGGATCCCCCCTGTAAATAATTTTTGCTTCCGCGGATCTCGTTTACATACTTCCCCCTATATCTTCTTTGAGATCTCCCCCCCCCCCCTCCGACCAAGTAATTTTAAATCTAAATAAGATTTTAAAACCTTAAAAAAAGTTCGTCAAATTTTTATTTACAATTCATAATCTTTTGAGAGAAGAGAGCATATTTTATTCATATAATTATTTTAAAAGAAATTAAAATTTTATTGAGTAAAAACTAAATTATAATTTTTTTTAATTTAATAGAAAAAAAATGTCCGAAAGCCATAAGAATATAAAAGTTTTACATAAACAAACAAGCAAATGAAATTTCTTTTAACTTTTCCTTTTTATTCGTTTCATTTTTGTTATTTTAAGGGAAGAGAAGATCATAACATTTGTTCAACCCTCAGGGGTGGTCTCCAAGGGGTTCACGGTCCACAAGTTAAAGAACCAAAGTCTTCGAAAGAGTCTGGCAGAAAACTCATTTCTAAACTTCCCTCATTAAGTGATTAACCTCCCTCCTAATGTGAGGGAGGTTAGTCACTTAACGAGGGACTAACTTCCATCCTAATGTGAGGGAGGTTAGTCACTTAATGATGGACTAACCTCCTTCCTACTGTGAGTTTCTTTCTGATTTCCTTCCAGATTGAATGTTTTACATCAGCTGTTGTAAACGACCACCATTCACCCTTTAAATCTATTAATAGTGGTATTTCTCAGGGTTCTGTTATATGCCCAACTTCAACTGCATCATCTATCCCCTACCTATGCCGACGACCCCACCCTTCATCACCCCTCATTTTGATTAGGAATCCCAGTCAACAGCAAGTAACTGATACTTGGAGGGTGACTTTGAAGCAAATAAACTCTGAGCTTTGTCGAATTTCTAATTGGGGCAGAAAAAATAAGGTTGTTTTTAACGACTCAAAAACTCAATTCCTTCAATTTCCACACAACTATAACATTTTCTTCGAAAGCCCACAAACTCGAACCTTCTGTCCTTAATATACTTGATGTTTCTTTTTCGATAGATCTTTCTAGGAATGATCGAACTGCTTCTCTTCTGAACAAGCTTCCTTGTAGTTTTTTTTTTTTTTACGGTGATTTCAGAACGCTACAAAAATTAATTGCTCTTTATATGGGTTTCATTCACCCTTGTATGGAGTAAGCGTCACGCACACACACACACATCTAGGGCGGTTCCACTCACTCTCAAAGGCTCTTCTAAAGAAAGGGAGTCTTAAAGATTTTCGTTTAGCCAATTCTCCTCCTCTCCTCTCACTAATTATATCCAATCCTCTTCTGCCCTTTGAACTGTTGCGTCATACTACTTATTCAAGTTTAAATTTAAAACTATAAGAATTAGAATGAACACTACTCTTCCCAGTGCCTTGACGGCATATCTTCCCCTTTGTTCTTGCGACAAAGTTTCATCTCTTCTCCCTGACCCCAGGCTTAATAGTTATGCTCATTCTTACAGATAAACCATTGGTAAAGTTTACCCTACCTTCTCAATTTCAGGAATTTACACAGACTTTCAACAGCCGTGTAGTTCGACATGTCTGTCTTTAATTTGGTCTTGCTTTTTTTATTTTCTCCCAATCCTATTGGAATGTGTGTGTAGGTCTCTGGGTTTTGCCCAATATAATATACTATATTATATATATATTATATATATAATATATATATATTATATTATATATATAATAATATATATATATATATATATATATATATACTATATATATATATCATATATATATATGTATAATATATGTGTATAGCATATATAATAATATATATTATATATACTAAACCGAAAGATTAATAATCCAGTAATAAAGACCCCTTTTTTTTAGTAAAGTTTTTTGTTTTTGTAGTTTTTTAGAAATTATATGTAATTAAACTAAAATATAAGTTTTGTTTTTTTTTATCTAAGAAAAGAAAGTTTACATCTCTATGGGAATGAACTTTTCCAGAGTCGAGTCTCCCTAGTCTCTTGAAATTGAACCCGAATCGGAAGAACCTTTTAGACTCCTCGGAACGCTATTAGTTAACACATACGCTAACAATCATTATCTTCCAACAGGTCTACTAACCATTTTCACATATCTTTATTAATTATTGTTATATAGATTTTACTCAACTAAAAGCAATACTAAGGGTTTAAGTAGGGTTAGCCGACGCTCCAGGTGTGTTGAGGTGCTGTGCGGTGCAGTCTACAATTCCAGTGTCCTGGTACGTAGAGGTGTAAGGATGGTTAATACTAGGTTTAAGTTTTTTACTCCCATTCAATTATATTGGTATAAAACAGCGTTTCTCAGAACATTTCTTCAGAGTTTCACGAAATTCAACTATAACGCATGAAGTTAGTAAACCTCCGACCCAGATAATTACCCCATATATATATATATATATATATGTATATATATATATATTATATATAGTATATAGTATATATATATATAGATATATATACATATATATATCTTATATATATATTATATATATACTATATAATAATAATATATATATAATAATTCTTAATAAAAGATGCTTTTCGATCATAAGTATATAATTTTTATTTATTAAGTATTAACTTTTTTATAAATAACTGTGTAACATTTGATTATAAATACTTTATTTTTGTACCATAGCGACCACCGTATATTCACTCGCGGCCCCCTTGGGGCGCGACCCCCCGGTTGAGAAACGCTGACTATAAAACATCGGTTTTTGGAAGCTTCATTTCAGTCTTGTAACGAAACAAGAGAAGTATGGCAGAAA
>JABUQX010011248.1:0-5000 GCA_015478945.1 Trachelipus rathkii | reverse complement strand
ATATTAATATATATAATATATTATATTATATATATATATTATATATAAATAATATATATTATATATATATTATACATATATATATCAGCGCGCGGCTTCTACGGGGGAAGCACGGAGGCCGGGCCTCTCTAAAAAAATAAAAGCCAGACTAAATGTAATAAAATAATTCAATTTACTATTTTTTACTATTAACATAATGTTTAAAATGTTATACAAGAACACGCTAATTTAACATTAAGATCATTTATTCTCTTTGCGAAAACATATTTTTCATAATGGATCATTGACTAGGAGGCATTTTGATTTGTGCTCCAAGAAGCATAATTATAATGCTTTCAAACACTGGTTGTCATGGCAAAGTAAACAAGAAACTTATTCTTATTTTGTTTATTTTTGAGGTTTTTTTTCCAAAAGCCTCCCTCGAAAGTTTGGAAAGAAATGTTTTTTTTAAAACTTAAATAAAAAAAAATTATTTTTAATATAAAAACATATTATATTTATATATATATATATATATATTATATATATTATATATATATATATATATATATTATATATATAATATAATTATCATTTATTATATATATATCATATATATATATATTTGAGGGAGAAGAGCGAATGAGAGAAGAGAGAGGAAGAGAGAAGAGAGAGAGAGAGAGAGAGAGAGAGAGAAGAGAGAGAAGAGCTTTGAGAGAAAGAGAAGAATAAATCAAGAAATTATATTCTTGACTATAATTTTTAGTTGGTAATTATAAATCTTTTAATAATAACCTTTTCTTTGTAAACTTAGCAATTTTCAAATGGAGAAAGGAGGACAAAAATAAACCCTTAATTTTCGAATATATTAATAGAACACGATATACATATTTACCTATTTTCTTAGTTCATACATTAATTAAATAAACTCAAATTAAACTTAATTAACAATACTTAACAACCTTTATACAACAGGAAATCAAACATTTTCGCTACGAAATGCAGGACCCGGGGCTTGGAGGCAAAGTTTCTTCTTTAAAAGACTTCTACGGAGGCAAGGTGCTAAATTATTTTATCAAACTCAGCTAAAAAAACTAAAAAGAACATTTATTTATACATCCATTTAGTTCATCAAAATTTAATTATTTATTTATTTATTTATTTATCTAATAAAAAATAAAATAATTATTTATAAAATATTTGAGTTATCCATCTCTACAGTTCTCTTTTAGCAATTTTATGGGTATCTTATTTTTTTCCTTTCAAATTCAGATTTAGAATTTAACTTCTGAACTTATTTTTATCCCGAAATGTGCAATTAAGCAACAGTAAAGTTTATTTTAAATTTTTTTTCTTAAATTAAACGAGTGTTTTTTTAGATTCTTAGACAGAAAAAAAACAACACTTGTAAAAAAAAATAAATTCAACGAATATGTATTGTATACCGTCTTGAAATTTCTGCTTCTCTGCATTTTTGGAGAAGGTTACAGACGTTACAGATTTTAAATTTGCCTTAAAAATAGGGGTTATTCACAATGGCGATGATGCTACACTTTTTCGTTTAAATTTTTACATATTTTCATTTATACAATGTAATGTATTCTTTCAGATGATCTACAAAAAAAATAAGAGAATTTTATCATAACATTATGACAAAATTTGAAGAATATCGTTCATTTCTATAATAATAACTCGTGCTGAGCACGAGTGTAGCATATATATATGTATATTATAATATATATATATATATATATCATTATATTATACTATATCATATAATATATTATATATCATATATATATATATATATTATATATAAATTATATATCATATATATATAATACTAATATATACTTTGAAGTGCCTCCCATGTTTTCGGTTCACGAGCCGCCATGAATATATATATTGATATATATATATATCATAATATATATTATATAATATTATATATATTTATCTATATATATATATATAATATATATATTATCTATATATATATATATATATATTTACTGAAAAGTCATATTTTCATTTTAATCAATTAACTAACGAACAAGTGGTAAAATTCTTTTGCTTCAAACGTGCGAATATCTTTAAATCACAATTTTTTGGTAGAGTATGGATATGATATATATATATATATATATATATAGTATATATATATATTATATATATTATCTATATCTATATATATACTATATATATACTATATATATATATATAGTATATATATTATATAGTAATATATATATATATAAATATATTATATATATATATTATTTATATATATAATATATTATAATATTATCTATATATATATAATTTATATATATCATATATACTATACTATATTATATTATTATATATATTTATATATAATAATAATATATACTATATATATATATATATATATATATATATATATATATATATTTTAATATATATATATTATACTATACTATAATATATATATATATATATATATATATATATAATATATATATATATATATTATATACTATATATATATATATGTATTATACTATACTTATATTATATTATATATATTAATATATATATATATATACTATATATATATTATATATATCATATATATATATATAATATATATATATACTATATATATATATATACAGAGGTGACTCCTACACTTCGTGTAATCTGGCTTAGCACGAGTTAAAGATTAAGAGAAACGTCAATCCTTTGCAATATCCATAAAATGTTTCTATAAATCTCATTTTGTTTTACACAAAATTGCTCAAATGAATAAAAAAAATATTACATATTAATATAACAAATATTATGTAATAATGAAACAAACGTGGTAAGAATCATCGCTATCTTCCCATATGCTATGTTTTCAATCCATTAAAAAAATGCGTCTATTCGTGCCCAAATCGATAGCGGAGATCTGCTACGTGAGAACTTTCCCTAAATAAAAAACTTGTGTATTTATGTTGCTTTGGCTCTGGTAGTTAAACTTTTTTGATGTTTGCCATTCTTTAAGTATAATAGGGAGAGCACTGACAGTACTTTATTTATTATTTTAATATATTATATATATATTATATATATATATTATATACTATATATATTATATACTAATATTATATATTATATATTTATATATATATATATATAATATTTATATATATATATATTATATTTATATATATATTATATATATTATAAATATATTATATATACTATATATATATATATTACTACATATTATATATATATTATATATATTATATATATAATCATCATATAAAGTAATATATAGGAGAGAGAGAGAGAGAGAGAGAGAGAGAGAGCAGAGAGAGAGAGAGAAGAGAAGAGAGAGAAGAGAGAGAGAGAGAGAGAGAGAGCAGGAGGAGAGGAGGAGGGAGAGAGAGAGAGAGGAAGCTGAGCGAGTACGTAACAAAGTTCGACTGGAGCTCGCCGCTGATATATATTATATATATATATCATATATCATATATATATCTATACATATATTATTATTATATATATATATACTATATCAATACTATTATATCATTTATATATAATATAATATTATTAAGTATATATATTAATATTTAATCTATATTATATACTATAATATAAATATACTAAACTATATTATATATATATATATATTATTTATTCTTTTATACTATTATATATATATTATCTACCCATATATATTAATCTCGTCTGCTCTCGTTGTAACTGTCTGCTCGTAGTCGAACCCTGGCTCTCCGTCACATCCGCATATAACATGTACGAGTGCCCAGGAAATTGACTATTATATTATTTTTTTTGTTTTCTTTCCATTTTAAATATCTCTCTCTCCATCGCCCCCCACTCCCGCTCCAGCTCTCCTCAACTTCCTCTGCCTCCGCTCCCTCTCGTCTCAACCCTTTCCGCTTCTCTTCGTTCTCTCTCTTCTCTCTCTCTCCTCTCTCTCTCCTCTCTCTCTCTGTCAATCTATTAACGAACGCTTATACCTTCGCTCACTCTCCGATTTATTTAACTAGATACTCCGTATTTAGAACTATAACTTATTCTACAAACCCCCGCCCCCCCACCCACCTTTTACGCGCCATCTAAAACATTTCATCTCTCCTTCTTGATTTCATCAATACTGATCTCTCTCCTTTCAACACCAAAAAAAGTTTTTTCCTATCCTTTTTTGCAAGACGGACTCGCTTTCCTCCATCTATGCGAAACTCATTTCTCTCATCCGAAATCAGAAAAAATTATTCCATTTTCATAAACTTCAATAAGAAATAAAATCGACGCCTTCTTAATAATTCACTTCATATATATTATATATATAATATATATATATATATATATATCTATATATTATATATTATATCATATATATATAATAGATATATTATATATATATATATATATATATATATATATATAATTATTCGATAAACATTCTGCAATGCACCGCAGTTGAAATATATGTATACTCCGCCACTCAACTTTAATCCGTGAGCGCGAAAGACAAAACCAAAAAAATTGCTTCGAAACGGAATGATTTTTAAATACACTATTTTCATTTACATTAAAATTTGTTATCCCATTTAATTTAAGCGATTTTTTTGGTTTTCGTGTGGCTCAAGGGAATTAAAAAATTTATCAATATACTATCGGATGCGCACGACACCAAAAATCAAATTAAAAAACATCAAATTCGAGTTTTTTTTACTTGATTTTTTTTTTATTTTATTGATTCTTTTTTCTGATTTTTTTTTTGACTTTTTTTTTTATATTTTTTTTTTTTATTTTTTTTTTATATTTTTGTTGTTATTTATTTAGGTAATTTAACTTCAATAGAAATAAAAAATTTAAAATAAAATATATAATATATTATGAATTTTAATATTTTTTTTTTCAATTTTCAACAACTATTGGCATTGTAACCCGTAACGTAAGATTTCTTTAAGTGCTATTTTTTTCTTTTTTTTTTTTTTTTTTTTTTTTTTTTTTTTTTT
>JABUQX010011247.1:15000-20000 GCA_015478945.1 Trachelipus rathkii | reverse complement strand
AACTTCAAAACAATAATTGGTTGAAGTCCAAAGTTTATTAATAAAAATGAACACATTCTCAAAATCATTACAAAAGTTCAAATAAACAATAAATCTACCTCAAACTGTAATAATACTCATATTATTCAAAATAATTGTTATTGTTTTATAACAGTAAAAAGCAAAAATTTTAAAACAACAATAATAGAATGATAAAAAATAAATTCAAAAAGTTTCATGGATTGTACTTTTAAATAAGAAGAACATTTCAAAAGAACATTATGCAATGTACTTAATATAAAACTTTTACTGTTCATGCAAATAAAACAAACAAAATATATAATTAATAATTAATTAAATTATATAAATATATATATATATATATATATATATATATATATATATATATATATATATATATATATATATATATATATATATATATATATATATATATATATATATATATATATATATATATATATAGGTAATAAATACAAAATAACATCAAAATATCACCTTAAATACGAGATACTTGAAAGTATCCAGATTTTAGAATTCATAAAACGGTTTCAGGTAAAAATTTTATTAGTGGGAAATTTCAAAATTCTGGGTTTAATTTTGAATCGAAACAATAGACAATATAATAACGGGTTGTCAATGTTTTATAGGACTATTAATATAATGGTGAACATTAATAAGAATTATAAGATAACTACTGGGAATACTTTTATTTAAGGTAACTACTACTACTTATGCTAAAAGGAAAAATATTTGGGAAAAATATTTTTTAAAAACAAAATATTTGCCTAAATCATAAAAATTATTTTTTATATAAACATTTTTATGTTTCACAATGGTAGTTTATACTGAATATAATTATGTGAGATATTATCAATCCTGAAGATTAGATAAAAAATTTTTATTCAAAATTGAAGATTCCAAATATGCGTAAAAATGTAGTTTTGACATGAAACGTATGATATCTCGAATTGAATAGAAATATTCATGCTAGAACGATAATATTAGCATCGTTGTACCCTACAGGTTTAGTTATTATAAAATAAAGCTATAATTTTATATTTTACTACTTAGAATTCGGTGGGAGGGAAAGGGTAGACTGTATTTTTGGGACCAGGTTTGTTTTCAAGGGCTTAAAATGATTAATTTCAGTTTTAAAATGGAAATAAAAATTAGATCGCTAGATATTATATTAGATATTAGATATTATATTACTTCTTGGTCCTATGATTAGTAAACATGAGGAATTTTTATATAGAAGTAAAATCGAACTTAAATTGAGAATTTTAGCATGGTGACAGAAGTTATGCTTAAAAATTTGAAAGTTAAAATTTTGATACTGAGTCATTTTATTTCTTTAAAAAAAAATTAAAGATTAGATAGCATTTTACCAAAGTATTATTATATCAAGTAAACTTTGTTCTCGAACAGGAATATGATAATAGAAATTCAGATATGTAGGAAAAGACGTAAATATTAAAACATTTCGAAATTGAAATTGAAATTCTGTGGAGTACTTTTATTTAACAAAGAGTTTAAAATAAATTGAAAATTATTGAAAACTTATGGTAGGTCCCTCCCTTTAAAGTTTAAACATCGGTTAAAATCGGTAACCGGTACCGGTAGAAGGTAAGCCAAAAAATTTCAGAATATATTTCTAAAAACGTTACAAGAGATTTCTTAAAAAATCGGTATATTACTTTGGAAACCGGTAAATGAAAAACGCTTCAGGCAAAGAATCGGTATTATATTTGAAACCAAAATAGAAAAACATATATATAATGGTAAAGAAAATCGGAAATTTGCATATTGTCGTAGATATATAGATAATAGCCAATTGTATTGGAAATCAGCAATAGTATCGGCAAATATCAGCAACTATGTATCGGTACATCGGTATTAGGTATCAGTAACCACTATTCAGCATTAAAATCAAAAATAAATCTTTAAAAAGATCAGAAAGTACTTGAAAAACATACAATTTTATGGGAAAATCAGAACTCGTTGCAGACAGAAAATCCACCATAGATCTTCACGGGACCGCGACGGACCCTCACTATGGCATCTCGTCAATGTAGAGTTAATCCCTTCATACCCCCTCACAAAACCCCACCATTCACTCCTATTTTGCATCTTTCTTCTCGACTCTGCCAAACTCACAGTTCTCTCCTCCAGGCATTCCTTTACTGACTCAGTCCACGTTTTCTTCGGTCTTCCAGCCGTTCGATTCCCAGCACACTCACCACTATACATCCGCCTAAACAACCGACTCTCATCCACCCTTTCCACAAGTCCAAACCATCTCAACGTACTTTTATTTATTCTCTAATTTACCCATTTCTTCACACCACACAACTTTCTAATACGTTCATTCCTCATTTTATCAATTCTTCTCACACCTCACATAAGATTGTCCATCTGAACACCTTGAACTTTAAATCTGTTCCTCTTATTCCAGACCATAGTCTCCCTGTTATACATTAACACAGGTAACAACATACCGTCATGTAAGACCCTGGCGCACTCAAGACTTAGTCTCTTTACATCTCCCAAGGATTTATTGCACCAGCCACCTTCCTATACTATTCACAACTTTCCTCTACTCTGTCATCGTTCACTTTTTATCAACATATATCATATTTGATTATACCATCAACATGCACCTTCCACCGAGGACTGTCCTCACTCACAACCATAGCCTTACTCTTATCTATATACGTTTACTTTCAAACAAATTCTTTTACACACCCTGCCAAAAATCGCTACAACCCTCTCAAACTCTCTTAAGATTCGCCACACAAAATCAAATCATCCGTATATAGTAGGTAGGGCACCAACCACTCTCTTCCAATCTCCATCATTCTAACACCTTCCCCTGCCACCCCCACCTCTAATTCTTTCATAAGGAGATCTGTGTTGGGGTCCTAACTTTTGAGGGTTGTAATCATCAATTCTATGATTTTTAAGTTTTAATACTCTCTCTAAGATTATATTACTACTCTTTCGAATGGTTTGAATCTTTTAAAAATAAAAAATATTTTGTCATTATACAGGGGTACACGGGAGGGTTAATTTTTGGGAAGTCATAAATGAAAAATCGCGATAACCTTTTTATTATTCATCCGATCAGCACAAAACTTTCGGAGCATCTATAGTCGAAGAAGATTTACATTTTTTGTTTAAATGATTTATTTCCCAGAGTAGATTTTAACATGGGAAAAAAAATTTCCAAATTTCAAATTTTCCCCCAACAATAAGCAAACAAACTCCTTAATTTAAAAAAAAAAATTTATATTTTAAACAAAAAATATTAATCTCGCTAATTTATATATGATCTGAAAATTTTGCATTGATCGGATAAATTATGAACAAATTATCGTGACATTTTAATTTTAGAGTTGCAAAAAAAAATAATTATAATTGGTGGCACGTAACTTTTTTAATATTCTATCCGATTAAATAAAACTTTCACAGCTTATTGCAACTCTACAGTGCATATTTTTATTTGGGTCATTTGTTTTCCCAACGGTTTGCCGCTAATTGAGAAAACTTTTGGCTTCAATCTTTTCCATGAACAGCGGCAAAAGCGTTCGGCATTATAAAAATTTTATCTAAGCAAAAAATGTGTATCGTCCCCAATTGTATATGCTGTGAAAATTTCAAAATGAAAATATGAATAGTAAAAAAAGTTTTTGTTTTTTTTTATTTTTGAGTAGCCAAAAAAAAAAATTAATGATTGGTGGCATTCAACATTTTTATTATTCATCTGATGAGAGTGAAATTTTTGTAGGCTTTATATCTCAACGAGATATAAATTTTTTATTTAGATTTGTATGTTCAACGGTTTTGCCGCGGGTCACAGGAAAACTTTCGAAAATTTTGGAAGTTTTCTCATGAGCAGCGGCAAAACCGTTGGACATAGACATATTTTGTTTAGATAATTTTTTAAATCTTCCCAAATTATACACGCTCTGAAAATTTTGTAATAATTGGACGCGACATAAAAAAGTTTTCGCGATTTTTTTTTATTTTTGAGTTGCCAAAAATAATTAAAAATGTAAATTTCAAATAATTGGTGGCATATAACTTTTTTATTATTCATCTGATTAGATTGAAATTTTCAGAGCTTATAGATTAAGGTAAGGTAAACATTTTTTCATTTATAGAAATTTTTCGAATACTCAATGAGTTTGCCGTTGCTAGCGGTTAAACTTCTTGGCTTTATCACACAAAAATATTTTTTTCTACATCGAGTTGATATTTTGGGATATAGCAAAAAGTCCACCAGACATTCGGATTGTTTTCTTCTGTGTTTTCGATTTTATGTACGTTTAGATATATTTTGATGTATGATTCGTTCAAATTTAATATATTTAATAAGTTTTTAAATAAAATAAGTTTTTTATAACTTTATAGCTTTAGGAAAAAAGAAAATAGGCCATATTTTGCAGAAAAAAATATTGATATAACGCTGCTATGTTTTAGATATTTTAAAAAACATCTGTGTATTGCGAATATTTCAGTAAGTCCGTGTTTAAAAATCTTTTGTAGTTCAGCAGAATTCACTTTTAAAAATTGTTGAGTAAAATGTTGATTCATGACATTTGGGATGAAATAACTCAAACTCTACCAAACATTTTGCAAATGTCATCGAAATAAAATTGTAAAGCTTGCTTTTCTCTTTCGAATGGTGCATCATTTATCCCAATAAAATTAAAAAAATATTTTTCCCGTTCCATCCCCATAACCCCATCCATATATATATATATATATATATATATATATATATATATATATATATATATATATATATATATATATATATCTCCTATATATATATATATATGTAATGTAATATATAATAATATACATGTATATATATAATTTTATATAATATAATATGTATAATATAATAATAATAATATATAATAATATGTATATAATATAATATGTATATATATAATAATAATAATAGTATTCTATATAATATATATGTAATA
>JABUQX010011246.1:70000-79978 GCA_015478945.1 Trachelipus rathkii | reverse complement strand
ACCATCACAAACTACGTCGGAATATCGTGAACATGTTTACAGTGGGTGTTCTGTTAAAATGTTTAAAAAGTGGTTGGCAATAAAGGGGTGGTATTTTTAATAATGGATGATACATATTTTAAACTTAAAGCTTATGAATTGCTCGGTTGTCAAAGTGTATACACTTTATCTGGCCCTTCCAAACGACTCATTGATGAATTTAACTATATTTTAATGGACACAGTCCCCCCATCTTATCACAAAGTTTGAATTTTAGAGCATTCCTAAATTACACAAAACCTATTGTGCCACTTAGGCCTTTCACATCACAGTTTATTCTTCCTGTAACGTTAGTTGCCTATTTCCATTCCTGTTTATTTGGGGAGAATTTCTCTGTGGAAAAAAAAGTTACAGCCTCTCAAAGTTTGGAATTTTCCCATAGGGTTTTTGTATACAAAAAACTGAATGGGCCTCGAGGTCGGTTTGAACCATCCTAGTTCAGGTTACAATAAGATTTGTTAAGTATACATAACTTATTTAACAAAACATAACAACTTGAACTAGTAGGGTTCTAAACAGATCTAACCAGGATGGATTTTGATGACGCCGCAAACCTAGATCTAACCTAGATGGATTTACATTGTTGTAAACCTAGATGGAGTTCTGGTAACCATGTCTATGATACTATTTCTTTCATGGGCGTAGGCAGGATTTCATTTAGGGGGAGGGCAAAGGCTGAGTGCTATAAATATAGTATATTTATATATTATATATAATATATAATATATATAATTTATATAATTTTTCTTTCTATTTTACATATAGTTTAAATGCGTTTAAAATCTTGAATTAAACCAGTAAAAAAAAAAATGCAAAGGATTTGAAATCACGTAATATTAGTCTATGACCAATTAAATATAATGAGAATCATATATCTACTAATGGTTTCTTTAGCATGTTATCTATATGTGTTTTCTCCATCTTTACCTTGTTTAGCTGATAGGCATAAAAAAATTTCTGCTGATTTTATATTATTGTGAGAATGATTAGTATGATATAGTATATAGTATAAAGGATAATATATTGTTTATATAATAGATATATAAATTATCTTATACTATATTATATATATATATGATATATATAAATATATATATAATATAATATAACTTTTTTTTCAGAGTAAGAGTTTTTATATATTACAATTGAGAATCCAATCTGTATTTTTTACTCTATGCAGTTTGGTAAAACTCAAAAATATATAATTTTTATAGCAGTTAACTCAAAAAAATTTGAAATTTAAGAATCTTAAAAGAAATTTGAAAATATTTTAAAATATGTTGTTATAGCACCAATGTGTATAATCAGTTTCAGTAGTTGATTTTTGCCTTAAATTCCTATTAAACCATTAAAGACTACATTAAAACAATGCAAAATAGCAAATAAAAAAATAAACAAACAACTAAAGAAACCATTGGTATTATATATATTTTTTTTTTTATAAAACCAATGGTTTTGGGTTTGTTCCAACCCTATAATCGTAGATATTATTATAAGGTATAATGATATAGTATGTATAGTATTATATGTATAGTAGGCTATATACAACCGGGTATATAGTATGATAATTAGTATATATATATTATATATATATATAGTATAAATATATACCTATACCTCAAAGGCATAAACCGATACCGATACTCGATACAAGTACTGTCACAATTTTTCAAGACCGATACCGAGTACTCAGGATACCGCGAAAATTTTTTGCCGATACCCCGATACCTGATAGCCGATTTACTTTTAATCACTATAATGATTACTATATATAAATATATATACTATAGTATTAGTATATATAATATATATATATAGAGTGAGTGCGAGGCGCGGAGAGTATTTTGGCCGGAGCCTGGCAGAGCCGGAGGCCGAGAATGAATTAATTTAATTCCGGCCGGAGGCCGGAGTCTCCGGCCGAAGAATGAAATTTCCATTTATAACTTACGCTTACTATTATATATCTATATGATATGATAATATATATATTATAATAATATATTATATATATATATATATATATAATATATATATATATTATATAATTATATATATTATATATATATCATAATAATATATATATATATATATAGTTATTATTATATATATATATATTATTATTATATACAGAAGGAATTGATCTAAATTCATGCCATTATCCGCCCTTCCTCGTACGGATCTAATGTTGTAACTACCGTAGAAAATGTTACAGGCTACTTCGAAGAGGTCTAAACCGTGAGTGTGAGCGTTCTTTGGTGCGGTATGGTAATACGTTACAATCAAGAGGAAAAAACCAAAAGAAAGGTTCAAAATATTAGTATGCGAAAAACCTTTATTGGATCATTCTTGAAATTAGTATGGACAATTAAAACAACATATTTTGAAGATACATAGAAATATCTGAATCTTCAAGAGAAATACGTGCTCGAAAAAAGAAAAGCATTGATAGTCCACAGAACATAGCAGATGATGATGCCATGTCCATCTCCAATCATCAAGCTTCTAATACGTCTATTTATAGAAGAAAGGATTTTTCTTCAGCCTCACTGTTTGAGAAATAACTGATATAAACAAAAGACTTTGGGACACGTTAATGATAGAAAAAGCACCAGAAATTCATTTCAAAATGTGTGAAATGATGCTGTGGACAATCTGCCATTTTTATTTTGGTTGAAGGCATTGGTGCTTAAGACGATTAATATAATGTACGTATGTCTACAATATAAATATTTCTATCAAGAGGTTCTTTTCAGATAGAGATCATGCCACAACAAATATATAAAAAGGCGTAAAGAACAAGAGTAACACTGCTCACTTCAAGAAATTCAAGCAATATCATTAACATCAAGATATTTGGCACTTGTCTCTATAACAATGAAGCTTTAAATTATGCAGGCACTTGACTTTGATATAAGATTTTCAAGAGGAAGAGTGCAAACATTACAAATCAATAGTTTTATGTGTGTTCACACTCAGTCAGAAACTATATGGTTCTTATAAAGCTGAGGAAGATTACTTAAGAGCTTGGATTTTAAAAAAAGAAAAATATTCATGATTGTCCTGAAAAGAATTAATCGCACCTAACATTTACAAAGGTATGAGATGCGACAGGTTTATTATAATGTTCTTATTACATCTCATTCAATTACAGGCTAGTAATACATATGCTTTATTTTCTCCAAAAATGAAAAGAATTTTAATTCCTTTTAGTTGCAGGAAAATTGTTGGTCATTTTAGTAGCTCACCAATTGCTACAACTAGTTAACTAAATTCAAAAATCTCAAAAATTTGTCAATAGCACAAGCTTATCCCAAGATGTGGAAACAGATAGAATTCATCATATTATATGTATGCTGCAAAGGATCATAGACCAAAAAATTGCAATTGCTATATATTCTTCAAATTCGAAGAACAATCTAGATATCTTAATCAAAATATGGAAGCTATGGAGAAAATATAATAAGATTTGGCTACAACCATTTAGAAAGAAATTTAACTAAAACAGCGAGTGATAATGCTGTAGATTTATCTTTTGCAAAAACTTGGAAGGATAGCGGTGCAATATTTAGTAAAACCATGGAAGAATAGGGGTGTAAAAACTATGAAAGATAACTTATAAATTTCCGTTACTGTGATCGTTCTGTACCATTAAGAGAGAAGAAACTTTATAGTACTTGCAACAGTTTAAATCCACAATACAAATTAGCATCTTCATAGTTATTGGTCAATAAAATAAATTAAGATAATTTACTAGCCTCTAAAGGAAAGGAAGTAAAAACTTTTTATAAAAGCTAAAGGAGATATTACATTAAGTTCAAAGATTCCTAGAACATAGATGATCACAAGATTAGTGCTCCATACAGAATCACATGAAGATCTGAAAAATGAAACTGCAGATATTGAGCAAGGAAACATTCAATTTCTGAAGTGCCTTTGATAATGCTACAGCAGAAAAATCGTGCAGAAGATAAAATGAAGAATATTCAGATACATATCAAACAAGTGGAACTGATCAAGAGAAGAAAAAAGTTAAAATGCAAACGTAGAAGCAAGCAGCAGTGAGAGAAAACAACAACTGAAATTTAGAAATACTTAATCAACGACTACCTGAGATGAAATATTTTTAGTCAATTATGAGAACGAAATCGGATTTGATTTCACTGTTATGCGGTGGAAAGAAAGAAAAGCTCTTTATTCTGATTGCACCTTACCTGAATTGAGGCTGATAATATCTTTATGATTGCCACTTTCAAGTGTATTTAGCTAGGGAATGTTTAGCAAGCAGGAAATATTTATACATGTAAAAGGAATCGTCTTTCCCCAACACTAGCTGATCCAGCTCCTGTTTTCTTAATCGATAATTTAAGAGGCATTTGATTTTAATAGTAGAGAATGGTTTACCTAAATAGAATGCATTAAGCTTATTTAACTTTCTTCGCTGACTTTGTGTCTGTAACAAAAAGATTTAAGATTTCTCAAAACTATATTGTGATACTCTAATATCACGTTTTCGATAACAACTTGGGTACAGTGCACTTTTAAATAATATATAGTATATTATATATATATGAGTAATATTATATATATATATTATATATATATAATATATATTATTATATTATATATATATAGTATATATATATATTATATATATTATATATATTAATATATTAATATAGTTATATAATAGTATATAGTACGTTTCAAATGTTAGTTTGCGCTAAAACTTAAGAAGCTTTTAATAATTTAAAGATAGGAAATATAGTCATATTTTTTTAGTCCTTTTGGTCATCTATGGCATGTAGTTTAATAAGAAGTTCTTTTACCAATTTCCTTTACCTATTTCTGTATTGTATTTGTTTAAAGCAGATCTTATTAAAAGTGTATTTTTTGTTAGGGGTAGTCATCGTTTGGATATTCAAAACCCTTTAAAGTTTGTTTTATTAGACATATTAGTCCAATTTAGTAAATGGTGTGCAAACGTAGCGCCCATTCAGCGCATATTATTATTTTGATTTATATAAGTTATTACAATATTGAGTTTATGAGTTTGCCTAATATTATCCCTGACAGCAAAAAAATATTAAAATAATTTTTACACTTTTGTAGCAAGATAGGTAGGTAAATAAATTTATTTCATTACAATGTCTTCATTATTACTTTCAATGAATTATAACTGTTTCTTATTTTCAAACTACCTTTAAAATATAGGTCCCGGTCGAGAAAGCCGGCAAGCTAAGTGGTCTCCGGCTGGCCGGAGATCCTGTAAAAAGGCCTGATACTCCGGCCAAGCCGGGCGGAGCCGGAGATTCCGGTGCATCTCCTAATTATAATATTATATATAATATATATATATAGTATAGACTATATATATAATATATATATATAGTAATATATATATATATATATATATATATATTAATATATATATAGTATATATATAGTATATTATAATAATATATATAATTAATTAATATATAAGTTTTCAGAGTCTTGATTATAACGTTTAATATATTTATAAGGCAATAAAAAATATAATAATAAATATAATGAAATAGATAATATATAATAAATAAAATATTAATAATGAATAATTAATAGATAATAATATATAAACAATAATAATATATTCAAAATAACAATAATAAAGACTCATCAAAATCACTTCAAAAAAAAGTATAAATTCTGTAAACACATGCTGTACTAGGAATTTAAACAGATAAATTAGAGATTTTTAATTGACATATTATATATCTATATAGTATATAGTATATAGAAGAGAGAGTAGAGAGAGAGTATATTATATATACTATATTATATAGTTATATATATATATAGTATATAATATATAAATTATATAGTATATATAGTATAATATATCATACAAGAATTAAATTCAAACTTCTCCTATTATTGAGTACGCTGATCGGCGGTATTATATATATATATATAAATATATGATATATATAATATATATATTAGTAGTATATGAATATAATATATATATATATATATATATATAATATATTATATTATTATTATAATATATATATAGTATAATATATATATATGACTTACAGATTTTTTATTATTAATTTCCTTTTACTTATATATTATATATATATAAATATATATTATAATAATATATATAATATATATAATATATATATATATATATATATATATATATAATATATATATATCATATATATATATAATATTATATAATATATTATTACAGAAGCAATTAAAAATTCAATTCCTTTTAGTTATATATAATATATATTATATATATTATATATATATATATCATATATATATAGTATATATAATAATATATTATATATATAATATATATATAATATATATATATAATATAATATTATACTATATTATATATATAGTCTATATATAAACGGTGATCATTTTGGAGGTTTGTTTTTACTATGGAAATAAAACGCATAGATTGAAGCTTTGGTGAATAAGTTTATTATGAGTCGAAAGAACAATGTATTGCATTTACTTTTTAAAGATTACTATTAAATGTTGGCCGTACTACGGTTTAAATAGTTCCATCCGAAGGTCCAAGGTCGTTGACTGACTTTGTTCGAGCGCATAGCGACCGGTGTGGCTCGCGAATACATTCGAGCAAATGTTTGGCTTCTTAAAGCGTTCGATGGTAGCTGTGCTTTATCCTGAAAGACCGCAGTGCTTCAACGTAACCCAAAGGAAAATAAATCCCCCAATGGTTGATTTTTCTTCAATCACTCTGACACTGACGGTCGCAAACGTTGAAATCCAATTGCTCACCAAATATGATTTCTCAATAGGTCATTGTTTCTCGCCTAATATGGCAAGTAGTGCCGTATTGTTGAAACCTAAAGATCACGGAGGCCACAGGCTTCAAATTGCGCTACTTGCCATACAGCGCGAGAAAACAATGGACCTATTGAGAAATTATTTTGGTGAGCAATTGATTTCACGTTTGGGACCTGTGAATTGGCCTCCTAGATCGTCGCTATCACAACCATTGGATTGATTTTCTTTGGGGTTACTTGAAGTCACTGGTCTTAGGGATAAACCAGCCTCCATCGACGCTTTGGAAGCAACATTGCTCGCATTATCCTGACATACCGGTCGCTATGCTCGAACACGTCGTCCTCGATTGGACCTTCAGGATGGACCATTTAAAACCTAGTCGCGGCCCCACATTAAAAATATTATATCTTTAAAAATAAATGCCATACATTGTTTTTTGACTCATAATAAACTTTTCACCATAAGCTTCAATGCCGAGTTTTATTTCCATCGTAAAACAAACAAGAATAATATCACCCTATTATTATATAGAAATCTTGAAAAACAATTTAATATAATTCTTATAATTATTATATATATATATATCTATATATATAGTATTATACTAATACTATATATATATATATATATATATATAATATATATATAATATATATATATATACAAGTATGCCTATATATATATATATTATATAGTATTAAATATAATCTATATATATATAATAATTATATATATTATATATATAAGTATATATCATAACTATATATATATATATATAATATATATAATATAATATATAAATATCTAAGAAACAAATTAAATTTCACAATTTCTCTTGATATATAATCCGATGACCTGATTATATTTGGTCTGCTCAGAGGGACATCATATATGATATATAATATATATTATATATATTAGATGGGATACATAAATATGTAATATTTTTAGGTCATTTCTAAAACACATTCCTAAAACTTTTGGATACCCAAATGTTACAGAATTGAGAAATCAGAAATCATTCCTTAGTAACTCCTCTAACTCTTATATATACTATACTAGTATATATATATATATTACAAGCAATTTTCTATATCAATTTCCTTTTTTATATATCAATAAATATTAATATATTATATATATATAGTATAATATATATATATAGTATATTATATAATATATATATATATAATATATATACAGCAAGACGTAAATTCAATTCCTTATATATATATATATATATATATATATATATATATATATATATATATATATATATATATATATATATATATATATATATATATATATATATAATATATATATATATATATTATATATATATATATTATATATAGTATAAATATATATATATATATATATATATATATATATATATATATAATTTTTAATGAAAATCTGCAAGAACTTAGCTTATTTAATTAATATTCAAAATTAAACAGCTTTAAGTTATGATGCAGGAACATAAGCCTTTCACCATTTTCTGCAGATAATCTATTTCTGTGAGGTGTGTATATTAATCCACCTGAACTAAAGAGTCTCTCACTTTCAACCGAAGATGGTGGGGAGGAGAGGTATCTTTTGACAAGTTTAGACAATTTGATAAAAATCTGATGATTATTTTTCCACCAATTTATGGGATTTTCACTCATAGGAATTAATGGTATTTGTAGGTATTGTTCAATTTCCCTTTTCAATTCTTCATGTAGCTTGGAGACTGGCACTTCTTTTGATTTTTCTTCTTCATCCACTTTAATTTTCTTTGTAGGTTTCATACTTTTTGTTCTTTTTCCACTAGTGTTTTCAGATTCAATTTGACCAATGAACTCGTTAAATGTGAATTCTCTCTCAATTTCTGAAGGTGAATCTATATTTAAAATGGATTCAGTGGATAATGAGCTGTCATCATCACTCTCATAATTTATTCCAATTTTGATTAATGCTTCAGCAACATATTCAATGATTGTGTTTTCACCCAGTTTTATTTTTTCATAGTTGAAGAGTTTATTTTTAAACCGTGGATCTAATAGAGTAGCAATAATTAAATTTTTGTTTTCAAAATATGGTTGCAGCCTCTTATCAACTGATTTTTTTAAAGTTTCAATTGTTGTGATCAGTCCTGAAAATTTTCCACCACTTTCAGCCTTGTTGAGAAATTTATAAATATATATAACATTTGGTATTATGGTAGATGCAATGCTTTCACGTTTGCTTAGCTGTACTGTAATTTCTTCAAATGTTTGAAGAAGGTTGGATAGTTTTTCAAGTAGTTTCCATTTGTTACCATCTAAAGATGGTATTCCAGAGGCTTCAGCACAATAAGCTGCTATTGCTGGCTTTTGCTCGACAAACCTACTTATCATATAGTAAGTGGAATTCCACCTTGTTTTTACATCTTGAATTAATTGATGTTTTGGGAGATCGTGCTCTTCTTGAAATGGCTTTAATTTACTTGCATGACTATGATGGAAATGTCCAGCTATTGTTCGACAATTTGTAATTATATCCTTTATATATCTCTGATCACCAATTGCATCATTGATTACTAACTGTAATGTATGTATAAAACATGGTAAATCATCTATAAGAGTTTCCTTTAAACCAGCAGCCATATTCACAGCGTTATCTCTAACTACTATATGAACTTTATTTTTGGGTATATTGAATTCTTCTATTGCTTTCAATATATTTTCACTGATATGTAATGCTGTGTGTGATTCAAAAAAAGGAATTACTTTTAATACTGCTATCATCTGTTGATAATCATTAGATATAAAGTGACCTGTTAAAGATAAAAATGGGATATTAGAAGTATTTGAGGTCCATATATCAGTTGTTAATGAAAGACTTTCAGAGTTTTCAAATAGTTTTTTCACTTTCTCAAAAACTGAAGAGTATATATTGGGAATAATATTATCTGTGAAATATTTTCGACTAGGAATGACATAGTTGGAACATACTTTATTAAGAAGTCTTTGAAATCCAATGTTATTTACAATGGAAAAAGGTTGTACATCTACCGCGATCATTTCTGCAATGAGATAGTGTATTTCTTTTGCTTCTTTACTATCTATGTGCCATTTTTTTTTCTTGGATACA
>JABUQX010011246.1:50000-65000 GCA_015478945.1 Trachelipus rathkii | reverse complement strand
GCTTGTGCCAATATAAAGAAAGCTGTTTCTTTCTGGGGTGAATAACTCAAACTACATCAGTGATCAACTGCACCTTACCATTAAAAATGGCTTGAGATCTCAAACATCAGTCAGTGAAGCCATTTCAAATTGTAGACCAAATGTAATGCACTTTAGTCATTTAACCATGGTTCAAGAAGAAGTAAAGAAAATACAGACCAGAATTAATGTTCTTCAAATCTTGGTAATATATGATCATTACTATGTGCTGGAACAGCACTCTGCAAATCATGATAAGTCAGATAAGGATGCGAAAACTTAGCGAATCTCTTCTTGTATGGCCTCTCTAATGATGTAATAAAATGTCTTAATATCCCATGACAAGTCTATTCTAATCAAGTGTGTCACTATACTCCAACCTTTTGAAGATATCACCAAGATAATCATAAAATCTTGTCAACAATATAATGGATGTCATTTCTCTCATAGCCACTCAGACAATAGTAAATTAGTATTCTCAGACAGTAATAGTGAAAAATAAAAATGATGAGAGTGATGATATTGAGAAAAATTAGTGAAAAGGTTTGATTTCACAGTGAATGATGACTTGTATTCCAAAGCTATACTTTTGGACCCTAGATACAAAACAAAAATTTTCACTATCAGTTTCTTGAGGATAGGGTTAATGTCAGCATGTGCCAAAATTGTGAAGAAATTCAAAATTACAAGAATGAAAAAGGTCTTTCATTTAAAAAAAAACAAAGAAAAGCACATGTTGCTTCAAAGCCATCCACAAACACCACTGTCACTGAAGTCATGAATGCAATTCTACATTCAAGCAGGAGTTAAAAAACATTAACTTGTACATCAGAAATAAACTTTCCATTGGAGAAGATACTCTTGTATGGAGGAGGATGCAAGCTGAGAAGTATTCTGATCTTTTAGTTAGAAAGGACTTACCTTGTCTGTCTGATCTATGATGAAAAACATAGCAAATTAAATGTTAAAGTAGCTGAAAAATTATCATTTTTGAAATATATCCTTCCAATAATTGATTTCAACTATTGTTTGTATTATGAACTATAGCTCTTTAAATAATAAAGTTGTTTTCCCCTTTCCAAGGGCAGAAGTTGGGGAATGGAGTTGATGGGATGCGTATAAGAGTGAGTCTTAATTCCCCATCCTAAATATAAGAAATTTAATGCATTTTATTCATAACATTAATTATGGCGGAGCTCTTGCAACAGAAGAAAATATTTAAGGTACAGTATAGAATAAAAGGTGTCACATTACTGACAATATTTAATATTTGCAATCACAGTCATATTTGCATTCATGAATACTGGAAAATAGGTATTTTGTCTGATATATTATATTATTAAAATAGCATATATATATGTATATTATATCATATATATTTATATAGCATTTATATTGTACTTCCAAGTTTATTTTTTATTTATGGGAGTCATTCTCGTTACAATGAAGTTGTAGGTACTTGAATTTGATTTCAATTTTGCTTTCAATACAAAGTTGGAGTCGGAATTACAGGTGGAATTGGAGTAGAAGTTAGAGTGGGAGTCTGGCAACTTGAAAAAAAAACTTTACAATTCTGTTACTATTCTGTATATATGCTTAGAATGCTTTTAAACCTCCATTTTAATCGTTTTTATTTAGAGTTCTTTATTTGTAGGTTCACTGTGAATTTGGAATAAACTTTGTAGCATTCATATTGATTATATTACAGTTTGTTATGAATTTTTTATTGTCTCCTTCTCCGCACTCACTCCTGTGTTTATTGCAAGTTTTAATTGTTTCCTGTAAAGTGATTATACTTTAGATACATGTTTCTCTTTGCTTGTCAAACTTTTAATAGTATTTTTTATTAGCAATTTTAATTATTATATTATTATAATCATTTAATTTTGCGGAAATATTCATATCTTTTAATTCATAATATTATTTTATAGACACACTTTACAAAGATTATTGTGCCAAATATTATTTAAATAATAATAATAATAATGATAATTATAATAATAATTTTAGTTTTTAACATTGAAGAAAATCAAAATTAATTTAATAATAATAATAATAAAAATTATTTACAGTACCTTGTAGTGTTCTATAAATTAAATAAAATTAGCTTTTAATATTAATCCTTCCTTTTTAAGCTGATACCATACACCAATCACGAGTAAAGTCCTGTTAATGGAGGAGGAGCCAAAAAATAATAAAAATAGAAATGACCCACACAAGCCTGTTTAATTTGGTTTTTGTTCTTGTAGTTGAGTATCAATTTCTTTCAATATAAAGTGTTAAGATTGTTTAAAGAAAAATCTTAACCTAAATGTAATAGTTGTTAGGACTCAAAAATACATTACTACAATATGCACATAATAAATTCAATATATCCTTTCTCACCGATTCCTATCTATTATATCTGATATTTTATATTTAACAAAAAACATTTATAAATTAATTTAAAAATAAAATGAGAAAACTTTCTTTTACCTTGAATTTTGAGTCCTTTTCCATAAATAAACACAGTTGACCAATCTTAGAATATTATTATTATTATTATTATTATTATTATTATTATTATTATTATTATTATTATTATTATTATTATTTTATTATTATTATTATTATTATTATTATTATTATTATTATTATTATTATTACTTTTAGAGTTGGAACTCTTTCTTTAAGTCAGTATCAGCCTTAGGGGTTTGCCTGCTACCAAAAAATATGAAATCTTCACCAAAATTAAAAGAAACATATTCAGATGATTCATCAAATGCAATTCAAATGAATATCACAACTGTTTCATTTTTAACAGAAACCATTTTAATCATTGATAATAATCTTCAGACTGGTTTTTATGTTGAGGTTGATTTCAATGGAGAAGAAATTGGATACTCTAGTTAGTATATTATAACATACCATATATTATTATTATTATTATTATTATTGGGAGATTTTCTTCCTTTTTTACTTGTATAAAGCTAGGTATAGATATTTACAGGTTGATATGATAAACCACATCAAAACATCCCATTAACTTAGTCAGGATTTAATGTTGGATCACCATATCACTATCGTCCTAAATTTTTGTGCAAAGTCCATATAGGACCAATATATTATTAATATCACAGATCCTCATCCATGAGTATGGAACATCCACAGAATTCTTAAGATATGCATCCTTTTTTGAAGTTTCAAAGATCTGCACCTGCACAAAATGTGTAGATACGAGGATGTCGGCCTTATTTGATGTCTTATTTTCAAATCATATTTCGTCTCTATAACTTCCCAGTATTATTTTAAATTTTCTCCCTTAATGTACTATTACGGTATATTAGTTTTATGTTAAAAATCATGTGTAAGAGGTCTTATTATCTCAGTCTGTACTAGAGGTGTACCGGAATTCCGGTCCGGCCGGAATTTGACATTTTTTTCCGGTTCCGGTTCCGGCCGGAATTTTTCAAAATTCCGGCCGGAACCGGAATTACTAATTTACTTCTGAGAAAAAAATTTGCTGGAAGAGATTTATTTTATACAAACCATAGGCCATCTTTTAACAAAATATAATAGTAGCCTTGTGTAGTATTCATACAGTGTATCACATACCTACATTATTATTTAAATAAAGTTTACTCAAATACCTCAAAATATCAAGGATTATAAGATGATATTCACATTAAATCAAAATTTCAGTGCCAAATTATATAGTATATTATATATAATATTATATATATATATATAATATATAATAATATATATAGTATATTAATATATATTATATATAAAGTATATATAATATATATATATATATTATATCATATATATATATAATATATTTATTATAATAGAAGTTAACGTCTCTAACACTTCTTGAATACAGGGGTTGAAAAACACCAGCCAGTTGGTTAATTATTGGGCTAGTATTTTTTAAACGTTTTTCCGTCCAAAATATATTTCCACTTCTGGAAAATGAAAAATACTTTCTGAATCTATGGAGGAGACTGGAAATGAAAGTAATTTCTTGGCTAGTACTGCTATTTTGGGAATTTAGCTTTGTTCACTTTCCACCAAATAAGGAATTTTCTTTTCCTAGATTAGAAATTTTTTGTGGTAAAAAAATTTAAATTTCTTTAAGAAATATTTATCTTTGAAGAGCCACTGATTTTCTTTTTTCCTTTTTAACACTAACTGACTCGCTGTCACTTCACTTTCTTCAAAACTTACAAGATATCAACTCAATAAATTACTGACATTGCATCCTTATTGCCGTCTTGATGATTTTGAGGTACTGGCAAATGCTAAAGTTTATTGTAGATAATGCTCGTTTCTGGTTTCTGGAAAAATGAACTCATCGCCTTAACTCTTCTGTACTCGCTACTACTGATCATCAACTTGTCTACCTCAATTATTTGCAATTTCTAAGCAGAGAGAGTCCCTAAATCAATTTTTCCTTATTAATGAGAAAATAAAGTCAGTTAGTATTTTGGGTCTACTACAGTATTTAAAACACATTATCTTGATATATGGTCTAATTGATCCGTTTCTCTTCCTTTCTTATTCATAAATCTAAACTCTTTTGGACCTAATTTTTCTTTTGGCCTTTATTTTTAGTCTTATCTTGTTTGCCATCCTTCAACCTATATTAAGAATAATTGGTGATATACATAATCACTTCATCTCTATAATTATTAGAAAGTGTTTCAATTGCCTAATAGAAACTTTCAAGTAAAAGCCATTGAGTTACTGTCACTGCGTTAAAATGATTGATGTTCTATACCATATCAACCTAGAGGTCTTTTCAACATTCAATTCTTTCTAGAATCAACACTTGGTATTAAAATTGATTGAAAACTCTAACATTGGCATAAGTTGGCTTGCAAGATGTGTTCCAAGTCCTTTGTATTCTTTTAAGTTCTATTCCAGCTTAAAAACTGGAATGACTGAAGGGGGTACAAAATATTCATACAAGTCTCGTTTTAAATCACACATGTTCTTTGAGAAATATAAGCATCTTTTAATAATTGTGAA
This sequence comes from Trachelipus rathkii, assembly GCA_015478945.1. Lineage (NCBI taxonomy): Eukaryota > Metazoa > Arthropoda > Malacostraca > Isopoda > Trachelipodidae > Trachelipus > Trachelipus rathkii. Next base: position 59,966 of record JABUQX010011246.1, on the reverse strand, counting down.
GTTGATGAATAAAACAGAAAAACTTGTGTATCCTGCAAATTTAGTTCCAAGCTTCATGTTATATGCTCCATCTCGAAGGATCATATGGATTATGTTAGGAGGAATTCCCCAATTATTCATAATTTCAAAATGCGCAGTGATTTTAATTCCAGAATGAGAACCTGTAAAATACTTGCAATGGAGTACACAGTCCCATTTTTTCAAACTCGCTGATGTAAGCCAGAGTGCAGATAAAGAAATAAATGAGTCGTTGAATTATTAATTAGCTCTCTATATATCTGTAGTAAATGATATCTGATCAGCCTTAGATAACTTCTCGAATATTGAATAAGATATTTTGGTTGAAGATGGGCAATAAGTTCTATGAATCCTTTCTCTTCTATGACTGTGAATGTCTGGTTACTCATTGCGATAAAATTCATTATTTTCTGTGATTTGGGGTCATTGATATGCCAAATCTTTTTTGGGGAGAAACTCTCCTCAAAGCTCACTTATTTCACGGCTTGGTTCTATTGCTCTTTTGTGGTTTCCCCTGTTCTAGAAAATACAAGACTCTCCCTTTTATTATTAAAATTTTTGGACTTCCAGATATTCTCTTCAATGATTTTCCATATGTTCATGAAGTGGCGATGTACTAAATATAAGATTTTATGTCAAAAGTTACATAAAATATTTTTTTTTACATTTCTTTATAGTTAAAGGAAAGTTCATAAGAAATTCCGGTTCTGGCCGAAATTCCGGCCGGAATTTTTTTTGTGATTCCGGCTAATTCCGGTTCCGGCCGGAACTGAAAATTTCAGTTCCGGTACACCCCTAGTCTGTACCAAACATTTTAAACTATTTATTAAATTATTGCTACTCACTTTAACCTCAATCACTTTATGGCAACCCAACATGATCTAAGGAATTTTCTGTGCAAGAAAAACTTCAGCAGCCTAAGTTAAATGTAATCCACAATTCACTCATGAGATGGAATAGTACGCTATTAATGATACAATGCACAATTAATGTGGGAAAAAAATTGATTTTGTATGCAGTTTCAATTTCGAAAGTGAAACAAACCATGCTAACAGGCAATGATTGTTATAGGTTTGAAACTCTAAAACCATATGTGAAAAAATGAAAGGCGTAGTCATACCAGCACTTCCATTTTAGATGTTCTTCCTCTTCTGAAATCACTAGGAACAGTGCTATCTACATCAAGGGAATCGCAAGTGTGTACTGAATCATTTTCTAATGTATATATATTGAAAAATATTTTTCAGATTAAAGAAACACTTGAAGGTGAACTAACAACAAAATTTAAATCTTGAGAATCTAATTATTTTCACAGTTGCATCCTCACTGATATCTTCGGTACAACTTCACTGTTTTCATAGGAAGAATCACCAAGAAAAAACATTTGAGTACCAGTACTTGAAATAAAGAGATGAAAAAAACGACTTATTCTTCTGAAATTGATTTGATGAAAATCTCTTGACACCAAGCAACATTTGGCTATGGACAAGAGATTTTAGACAGAAAAAAACTGATAACATATTTTATTTGTATCCTAATGGAGTACTGTTCCCACAAGGTGCTGGGTTGGTTCTTGTTCCGCTCATCTTTTGAATAGGGTTGAGTAAGGCTTAAAAGCTAATAAGCTATCTGTGAATTAACCCAATGGTAACAAAATGTAATAGCAAGGTAAAACACAAGTTAGCAACTCACCCGTTTGTTCTCTACAATGTGATCTTGTTAATGATGTTGCTAAACTTGAAGATGTCAAAATGGAAATTAAAGTTTTACTTTTTGCTCTAGGTACCCAATCTGTACCTAATGTTTTATTTACAATAAAGTAGACAACACCCTTGTGTTCACCACCCACCACCAGCCGACCGGCCACTAACTAAAACAAAAAACTCTCATTCCTCATTTGTAGTCGTTCCATCTGTCCCTCTATTAATGGGTCAGTCAATCTTCTTTGTATGCGCACTTCCTCTCTAGGAAACACAAAACATCATCATCTTTCATCTGACACAACACAACACACCACACTTAAGATGAAAACATAAAAACAAACACTATCCCTTACTTTTTAACTCTTGACCCTCTAACTTTGCTGCATGACTTTGGTGCTTTATTCCTTTTCTATATTTGCATGAGGGAGTTCATACTTATATCTCATCACCATTTTGGTGCCCTCATATCACAATGGGTGCCTTGTTTTCACATGAATTTTGTATCTAGATTGTTAACTCCAGGCTTACTTGATGTGGTTCCGTCCTTTTTAGCCAACACTGTTCTGTGAAATTCCTTGAACCATCTGTTTTTCTGCTGTATTTACTCTTTCACACGTTTACACTTAGATTTGTGTTAGCCTTGAGCTTGAATGGATTTTCTTCTATCATTTTTACTCTGCCTCTCTGTGAAAAGAGCTGTCCGTGAGTGGGGTTACCAATTTCAAATATTTAGTTTCATAGTTAACTTAATTTTGCTAAGAAATAAAAATATATATACTGAAAAATAAAATATAAAAAAACTAAAAGGTAAGAAACATTCTCGTTTATTGATGTGATAATTTATTTATTATTATTATTATTATTATTATTATTATTATTATTATTATTATTATTCAGACTTTCCTTACTATTATTATTTAAATACGGTATGTATTTTATTATTTTAGTCAAGCAAAATTGTTTTATGAAGCAATATTTACAAATAAATGTGAAGGTTTTCTTTTATATATATATATATATATATATATAAAGTATATATAATATTATATATATATATATAATATATATAATATATAACTATAATATCTATATTTATAGTATAATATATAATCTACTATATATATATATAAATATATATTTCATTCATTCATTAATCTCATTAATGTATTACTTTCTCATAATTATCATCAATAATTGTATGACCTACCCACTATAATAATGTTCATGAGCCCCAACATGTATCAAAATGCACAGGGCCCATTCTGTCCAATAACTTTCATTGCTCTTATGCTCAGTATTTGTTTATTAAGTTTTGAGTTGTGTTCACTTATACTTCATTTCTCTTGCAGTGAAACTTATCACAAACTTGCTCAAGTCTGCACAGCATAACCACCAAGGCCACCTACCTCTTCCCCTCCGTATCTCAACTTCCCTATACTCTGATGATAAAATAATTTAATTTATATGACTCCCATTATCCTTAAACAATCTGGCCATGTACACCCTAACCCTGGCCTATCGAAGTATATCTGTTCCATCTGCACTAAACACATTACAATAAAACAACCATCTATATAATGTTCCCACCTGCAAAGTAGATGGATTCATAAAAACAAATGTTTCCCTTATACAACACTGCCCCATCACAACCACACATAGGCATGCTTCATGTGCAACCCCACAAAAACTTCTCCACTACCAAACAACTTGAACAATAATAATTTAACAATAAAAATCCTTCAAATTAATATAAATGACTTGAACAATTCAGAAATTCTAGCTTTCCTCTACAAACATAACATTGACATTGCTATAGTACAAGAAGTCCATACACCACAAAATACCCCAGGAGCACTGTTTTACTGAATAGGACTCCATTTATTAAGGCACTTAACCAGAAAACCACACCCTATTAACACTAATCAAAAGCAACCTATCCTATCATAACACTACACATTTTAAATGACCCTATCCACAACATCCAACCATTTACTTTTCTCATCAATAATATCTCCCACAACATATTAAACATAAACATCTCCCATTCCACATCTCAACATTGTCTGAACAACTACAAACCTAACTTAAATCCTATCAATACAATTTACAATTTAATAATAGGAGGCGACTTCAACGCCCATCACACAGCCAGGTACAGGTAACATCTCACAGATAACAGAGGGATTCACATTCTTGTTGAACTAGATACCTTAAATATACTTAATTACAACCACCTCCCCACCCAAATTTTACCACAAGCAAACCAAACATCCCCAGACATCACCTTCTCCTCTCCTTCTCTTTTCACTAACATAACATGGAACGCAGAAATAGATCTCCCATCAGACCATGTCCCAAGAATATTTAACAGATAACCGAGGAATTCACGTCATCGATGAACTTGATACCTTAAATATACTAAATTGCAAACTCTTCCTCACCCGAATTCCGCCACAAGGTAACCAATCACAAACATCTCCAGACATCACTTTCTCCTCTCCTTCTCTCTTCACCAACATAAGATGGAACACAGAAATAGATCTCCCATCAGGCCACGTCCCAATATTAATCACATATATAACAACCAAAATGCTCAACCCCAAAATAATTACAACTTTCACAAACTACAAAAAGGCAAATTTGCAAAAATTCACCCAATACATAAAAACTCGCCTACCCCTACCGAAAATAAACAACTCCTTCTCCCTACATAAGGCCATAGACAAATTCACCAAAGTAATACAAAAAAACATCCATCCTTTACATACCAAAGGGCCATAGAAAACACTACAACCCTCTTTAGCACCTGAAATCTGGAACCTGATGAAACAAAGGAACATCATCAGACATCAAAAAATTTATACCCCAGATCTAACTGCTCAAATTAACTCCCTAAACACATAAATTTTCAATCTTATCTCCACCCATAAGGTAGAAAAATTCAAAAAACACCTAAATGAAACCTTGGGAAAGCCTGAAGAAAAAAGAACATGGCAGGTAGTGAAGCGTCTCAACAATGCCTAAAACAACCCCCTCCCGCAAACGAAGCATTAAGGGAACAAAATAACTCGCTCCCTTCTTCTAAACAACACTGCAATATCCTTGCACAACACTACTCCAAAATCTAAAACAAACCCACTCACCTAAATGATATAAAAATAATACGCAACCTCAAAAAAAATAAAAATAAAATAAAATAGAAATCAATCCCATCCCCATTCACTACACTAGAAATTGCTTCGCTTATCAAAAACCTTAAAACTCCCCAGCCTCTGGCCCAAACAATATTTTAAACCTTCACATCAAACACCTTGGTCCAACACTATTTCATCCATTACAAATATTTTCAACAAGTCTTGGTAACTCAACTACATCTCTCCACTCTGGAAAAAAGCAATAATCATATCCAAACTAAAACCCAGAAAAGACCCCAACCTCCCCTCTTCATATCGACCCATATCCCTCCTTTCCTCCCTGTGTAAACTAATGGAGAAGATCATTCTCACCAAAATCCTGTAACACTTTCACTCCCCAACCCACAAACCCACATTCCACCTCAGCAGCACTAACAAGCATCACACAAAACATCATAAACGGCTTAAACAAACCCTCATCCCACAGAACAATACTACTAGCCATTGACATCAGTAAAGCTTTCGGCACAGTATTCAGACACATAATCATTTTAAAAAATCCTGAACTCACCCATTCCTAACAATTATAAAAAATAGCTAGCTAATTTCATGTCTGGATGCACTGCACAGGTGTTTAGCAAACATCAAATCTCAAAAAAACATAAAATTAAGAAATAAGTCCCTCAGGGAGCCAATCTCTCTCCATTCCTGTCGAACCTCTTTCCAACTGACATCCCCACCCCCAATCTCCCAATTTAACACTCACTTCACCTTTACACCTCTCATTCAAAACCTCAAAAGCATAGCAAACAGAAAATTAAATGTCCTATGAACTCTATCTTAACACAATTTCAGCAATGAAACAACCACACTGACAGCTACTTACAAACAATTGTCAAGAACTACAATCAACTATAGATCAACAGTCTTGTACCCTCAAACCTCATCTACCAATAGAATCAAAATAAAAAGAATACAAAATACTACCCTTTGAACAATCACAAGCTGTCTGAAAACCACTCCAATCCAACGTCTACACTAGGAAACAAAAATTCTCCCAATTCAGAATCATTTGGACATGGTAGGAACACAATTCTTTGCCAAGACTCTCGACCAACCCACCTATGCCACAACTACCTACAAGATCACACTATGTATCATTTAGAATTCCCTCCCTCCTCTGCTGCCCTCTACTTTGTTTGTCATAGTAGAGGGCAGCAGAGGAGGGACGGAATTTTAGAACCATCCCCCCTCCTCCAAACAACACGTTTCTCAAAACATATTCACACATACTTTACACAACAATATCTTAACAATCGCACACCAAATTACCTTATAAACTCCCGCCCCCCTTAAAATATCATCAACACAAAAGATGCAAATCTCACTTTCTGGATTGAGATCTGGACATCGCCCAGACCTTCAGGAATACAGATTACAGACCCAGGTTTTGAATTCAAGACTCCACCTCTACTCTGTTGAGGATGCCTAATAGAGGCTTAAACAACCGATCACTTCCAAAGATGCTCCCCCCCCCACACTCACTCCCTACAGAACACTCCGATCTATCACTATCACTGAGACCTGTGGCTCCAACCAGTGGTGGTCGCTAGGTTTCTGGAGATGACATGGATTCCCGAAATAAGGGTAGTCCTTGTGAGGAATGGTAGGTGTGGAGTAACTTTTTTTATTATTATTTTTTATTTAAATAAAAGTTGGCACTTCACTGGCATAGCCCTATTCTAGGAGGGGAACTATAGTAATTACTACCTAGGATCTAGGCATTAGATCGAGCCCTAATCCTTTGCCTCGCAACTTAGTCGCGCTAACTTCGACCCACGGTAGAAATCTTGAGTGTGTTAAATTGTATGTTCGATTTTACTGCAAATATTTTTTTCTTCACTTATTAGACAAAGATTTTGTGAAAATGCTTATCAGTTATCGCCAATTTGGTAACAAGAAGAAATTATCTTGTGTGACAGTGACCGGACCTTCGGACATTTTACCCGATGTGAAGATTAAGCTTCCAAGTTGCACTCAACCCAAAGTAAGTTTATCAAAATTTATATTATTGTGGTTTAGGTATTGTTTTTGTTTTTTGTATTGTTTTATGTTGAAGTAAATTGTTTGGCGAACTCATGAATTTAGTTAAATTTTTACTAAGACTTAACAATGTTTACCTACCCGTAGTCACTATTAGTAGTAGTGAAAATTGGGTCTTTGGTTGATATTATTTTTGTGGTTAATTTTATTTCATTAAACACATTTCAAGTAGGCCCCTATAGAAGTATTTCAAAATAGTCATTATTATAATTTTCTCTATATTATATAGATTTGATAACGATGTATTTATGGTTGTTATTAACTTCTTGTTAAATGTTAATAATGATCATTTGTGTAATACTTTTATTTCACAAATTTTGAAAATTCTTTTGGAAATAATAAGGAAAAATTATTTTGGTGTCCATTATTTGTTGAGCAAGATGTTAGTATAACTCAATTTTTTTTATTTTATTACTTATTTTGCAAACACTACTTACTAATATTTTTAATTTGTTAGTAGAATATGTAATCTTATATTCAGAGGATATTAACATATTTCGTATGGATATTGGTATTTGGTTAGAGAAATGGTGCAATTGCTATTAATTATTCTTTGTGTTAATATTTTGTATGTTGCGTCCCTCTATCCAACTTCTAGGCTAGGTTTCGCATTAGGGATCGAATCCAGGACTTTCACACTTCAAACATACATAATTTAAACTTATTTATGTACTTTTCGTTACTCCAAAGTGTTTCCCAAGGTAACATAATATAATATAGTTACATAAGCACAAAGTTAAAATCTACTTAAATAGAGGTAATATCTAAAATATGCTTTTAAAATACATTGTTTTTATGTTATCTCATTTATTTTGCAGTCATCTAAAGGAAAACGCAATCTGGTTTTGATGGAACCATCCAAATTGAAAAATGATGAGAATTGTCCTACAAAGCATTTTGGAACACTTTTGTTGAAGGAAAAAGAAATCTTAAATGTGTACTTATCCAAGGTAAATATAAAGATTAAAGATCTTTAAGTGATATTTTACATTATTCATTCATGTATTGTGACATAAAACCACTATTTATTATAGTTTATTATGACTGGTTATCTTTTTATATCTATAATCGTTAAAATGGCTGCTTTTCATGGGCGTGAGTAGAAGCTTTCTATTTACATTGCTAATGCCCCTACTTTACTCGCTGATTTTGAGTCTGTGGAATTCTCATTCAAACTCCATATCTCTGTTCCACCCAGGTATTCAGGAATTCATTCTCTCATGACCGTAATAACTTACTTTAACAATTTCCAACTGAAGTGGGTGGTGGGATTCCATGTACAATACCAAGTAGTTGGGCTCCTCTGTTATTGATCGAGGTGAGGTAGAGGCCGAATCATTCTGTATTTTTCTTGATCTGGAATTGCTTTGTTTTATCCCTCCCTAAATGTATCTCCTGGCACCTAAATCTGGCTAATAGGAGGGCATTGCATAGTTTTAACACTAACTATCCTGCTTTGACACAGAACGCTTCGGTGTCTGCCATAAAGATGAGGGCATTAATTGTTGATGGTATGTGGTATGATCAAATTCATTCCTCTTTTCAAATGTCTCCTCAAGTTGTTCATATGCCATTTAGTCTTGAGGAAATGCCTATCGGAAATGAAAAAACTTATTCTTCCTTGCTAACTTTTTTTCTTGCTAATTTTTCATTCAGTGCGACATCACTTCAAGGATATGACCTGATGACAAAAGCGTACTTTCTCTAAGTTGAAGTTTGCTCATTTCTTTTATTCTCCTGCTTATAAAATTTTTCCTTCGACTTACTAACCTGTAAATTACCTTTTCCCCTCCTAATCACTCTGATGGATCTATAGCTAACACTCCGCTGAATGGAATCTTTCTGCCTCCTTTGTTTTTCATTTCATTCCACCTTGAACGACTTCAGCACTGATCTTCCTACTCCTTCATTACTCGGGTGTCCTATGTCTTTACCTCTTTACCTGAGATCTCTCATGATTAAGTTCATGTGATTCCACCATCTATGATCGTTAGGAAGTATTGTGCCCTGTATGACATTCTTCCTCATGTTTTAAAGGGAATGTGCTTCTGAATTTTTTTTTTGCCCTCACGTAACTCTACTATATGCATTAATACAAACAGTTTCCCTCACTTTCGGAGAGTGTCTATGTACAACCAATTTAGATAGGTAATCACTCTGAACTTTCGTCAGCATGCCTATTGCTTTCGCTTGTATTTTGTCTAAGATCTTTTAAAGTATTTTTAACTCATGTAATGAATCATCCCTAATCCACTTTTCCTTATTTTCGATCATCATATACTATAGCTTTTGAAGTTCGATGTCAACTTGTGATATACTTTCTTGTCTTATCCATTTATAGTCTTCTGCCTTTAGTGACCATGAAAAGTCTTGCATATCTTTTTAAGATCCCTTCCCTTGGGTTTACTCTTTCACTTTGTTCACTTATTATGTTTAGTTTTCTCTAAAATCGTTTCATATGGACTGTCCATAGGGTTGCTTCATCTGGTAGTCGTCAGGGTTCTATTTTATCTTTTACTCTATTCCTTCATTTCATTAACGACCATCTCAGTTGCTCTTCTAACCCGATTCATTCTTGTACTGATCACTCAACACCTTGTTCTTCTACTCATTTCAAATTTGCTCTACATTGATATTAAACAACCATGGAGACAGCACAACTCTGTCTCAATCCTTCTTTAAACAGCTCTCCTATCCTCTTAATTATAGCGCATTCTCTACTGTTCTTATAAAATGCTTTAATCTCATTTAACACCATTCCATGTACTCCATAACCTTCCAATATTCCCCTCAACTTACCTCTTTGAACTCTGTCGAATGCCATTTCCAAATATAAAAGCATACAGAAATATTTTTTTTTTCGGAGTATTTCTCTTCAAGCATTTTGAAAGTAAATATTTATACACGCATCTTCAACCATCCCTAAAATCACATTGTTCTTCTCCAATCACTTTATCCATAATACTCTGAAGCCTTAACTTTTTCTATTAACACTAAATCATATACTT
>JABUQX010011246.1:22500-45000 GCA_015478945.1 Trachelipus rathkii | reverse complement strand
TAGCCAAAAAATTACTCTCTTTCCAGTCTCCCCCATATATTCAGGAGAAATTATTTTTGATTTTCAGACAGGAAATATATTTGAGAAAAGCGTTTAAAATGGTGGATAAAGTTTTTGCTTTACTTAAAAGATGATTATGGGTTATATAAAATAAATCTCGTTCCAGCAAATTTTTCTCATTAGTAAATTAGTAATATTTCCGGTCCGGCCGGAATTTTTCAAAAAATTCCGGCCGGAACTGGAACCGGAAAAAAATTCCAAATTCCCGGCCGGAATTCCGGTACAACTACCTCTAATATATAATTTATATATATATATATATATATATTATACATATATATATATATATAATATTTATATATATAATAATATATATATATATAATTATATATAGTAATTATATTTATATATTATATATATATTATATATTATATATATATATATATATACCTATATATACTACAGTATTATATTATATATATATATATATATATATATAATATAATATATATATATTATATATATATATATATATATATTATATATATATAATATATATATATATATAATATATATATTATATATATATATTATAATATTATTATATATTATATTATTATATAATATAGTTTGTGGTTTCTAAGTTTTGGTAAAGTAAAAAAAAAATTGGGGGCCGCTGCAGAAAATAATTAATTTTCAAATGGGCCGGTAGAACTGAAATAGGTTTGAGACCTCTGTTCTAGACCATAGTTCACTACTATAACAATTACACAGGTAACAACATACCCTCATGTAAAGACCCTTAGCCACTCAAAACTTAGTCCCTTTACATTCACCAACGATTTAATTGCACCAGCCACCTTCCTGCCATTCAAACTTTCCTAACTTCACTCTGCACATACTTTTCAACAATATACCAACATATATCCTAAATATTTTAAACTCAGACACTGTGTTTCCAGCTGCTCAACCATCTAACATAACTTTCACCACGAGGACTGTCCTCACTCACAACGCACACCTACTCTTATCCAGTTAACTTTCAAGCCTTTCTCTTTTACAACACTCTGCCAAATCTCTCTACCAATCCTCTCAAAACTCTCTTTTCAGATTCGCACACAAAACACAAAATCATCCGCATATATAAGTAGGGCACCCTCCACCTCTTCCATTCTTCTTCATTCTAACACCATTTCCTGCCATCCCCTCTCGAATTCTTTTATAACCCCCATCCTATACAAAATTGAATAACCAAGGAGACATAAACACAACCCTGTCTCACTCCGCTATTAAGTCCTAAACCAAATACCATTTGACACCCATTTTTTATTTCCTTAACAAACACGCCTAACTATCGGTCATACATACTTTGATTCCATCAGAAAAAACCTACCTACCAACACCATATATCACTTAAACCCTGCCCATTGAGTTTTCACTATAACCCTACATAAACGGTCGCTGTTGCAAATCCATAAAACCTAAATACATTATTCTTCTTCCTCCCTCATTTTCTCTATTCTCTTCATTTGTTTCAATGTAAAGATTTGATCCCACACATCCTCTACCACTCCTAAACACACCTTGTTCTTACACAATCAGTCCTTCAGTCACTCGACGCAACTCTTTTTCGACCAAAATACCAGCATATACCTTCCCTACAACACTCAATAAACTTATTCCCCAATAATTTCTATAGTTCCCCTTATATCCCTTACCCTTATATAAGGGTACTATTACTGCTCTCCCCCAATCTCTTGCAACTATACCCTCCATAAACGCTTTATTACACAACTTCCAAATCCAATCAATCACCATCTCGCCTTCGTTCTTGATCATTTCACCAGTAATTTCATCTATGAATGCAGATTTACCATTCTTCAACTTTCTCACTCTACCCATTTCCTCCTCCTTGCTAATAACCCCATCCCCAAAATACATATTCCTTCTTGCACCATCAAATCCACACAACATTTCACTATCACACTCTTCATACTGTTCATATTAATGCAGATTTTCGAAAGTGTATATTCCCACTACTACCCCTCGCACCATTTCATCAGTTCGAAAGCACCATCCCTATTCATTATTCTAAGCAGGTTCCCCTTATTCTCATTCTTAACCTTTCGCGCTTCCTTCCTTCTTTTAATTAAACAAAATTTTACTTAATGTATAAATTTATTATGTAGTTATTTTTATTATTATTATTATTCAATATATATATATATTATATATATATTATATTAATAATATATACATTAAAATATATATAAATATATACATCTATATATATATATTATATAATATATAATTATATATATATAATATATATATTTATCTCTTTTTTTTTATATATATATAATATATATATATATATATATATATATATATATATATATATATATATATATATATATATATATATATATATATATATATATATTATATATATTATATATATATATATATATAAATATATGTTTTTAAATATTGTTTCTATTTATCTTAAATAAATTTAAAAATATATTATATATATATATTATATATATATATATATATATATATATATATATATATATATAATAGTTAATATATATATTTGTTAGAACGCCTCGTGGCGCAGGAAGGCTGAGTCGCCGCCTCTCATACGAGAGGACGCTGGTTCAAATCCTCCGCGTAGCAGTTGGAGTTTTATCTACCTGGGGGCAAGAATTAAAACTCGACTGCAAACACGTTGGCGTCGCTGGTTTGGGATAGCCGGCCTTAAAGTTCGATTTCCTGTGGTCCCCCGTGTTACCCCTTGCATAGGAGATAAAGCACGTTAAAAGGTAGTTTTTTTTATATATATATTGTTAAATGATTTTAACAAAGGGAAGAGAAATCGGGTTACCCTAGAATTCTGGGAGCTTCTTCTTCATCCAGGAGTTCTATGCGTAAGTCCCTATGTGCTTTTCGTGGACCTTGAAAACCCTCCTTGACCCTGATGAGTAAACACTTTGCTAAATGGACATTCTATCGGTTCCTTCTTCGAAAAAAACTGCACTCTGCTACTGAGGAATAATAAGAATTTATTAAATAGGTTTTTTTTTTTTATCCCTACCAACCGGGTTTATTTCACTATGTACTTGCATTACTCACCAATTTTATGGACATTTTTACTTGTTACAACTTCTGTCTTAGAAACTTTACGTGGGCCACACTCAATTAAACGAAACGACAACTATTCTTTTAATTAAACAAAATTTTACTTAATGTATAAATTTATTATGTAGTTATTTTTCGCATTTACAAAAATAATTCACAGGTACGATTATCTTTCCCAATAATAATAATTTCCACCCAGATGGCCATCATCCCACAATATCAATCCCCAATTCCCAGTACCCAAATTACACACTATCCCCAAAAATTAAACAATTAAATTCCTTTAATAATATTAATTCGGCATTAATTATAAAAACCCAAAAAATAATAGAAGTAATAGAAGTAAATAATAATAATAATAATAATAATAATAATAATAATAATAAATAGAAATATAATTAATAAAAACAATAACAAGGATGATAATAATAATCCCAATTTCAATCGTTTATAATAATGAGGAAACGATCTCCACCACTAATTCTATACTACGAAATAAGGGCAATATATCTTCTGACTAATAGTTTAAAGAATGATATTTCGGGGATTATTATTTAGTGGAATCTGGGTTCTTGAAGCCGCCTTTTTTTCTGGTGTTATGGTTGATTTCTGGCCCAAGCAATCCTGGTTGAAATAAAAGCGGAACAAGGAAAAAAACATTACTATACAACATAATGCCCCCTCCCCATGAGAGGTGGTAATTATGGTATTCAGTTAATCAATCTATTACTTTTTATCAAATCTCCTATTTTATTTCATTGTTAAGGACCATTATTACTATTAATGCTAATTCTCAATTTCAACATTTTAACCAAGCCAATAATCGATCGCAATTCATTGTAGGTATTAATATTTCAGCTCTCATATTAGATATGGACTAAATAAAACCCACCCAATGATTATCCCTCTTAAATCTTTCTAAACTGGACTCACCCTATGTTGAGAGTCCTATTTCTTATCTTCTCCTGACTTCTGTTTACTAATTTCTTCCTTTCGTCAGTTTTCTTCATGTTTCTGATTTTGTTTGTCTTCAATCTATTATTTTCTTTAATTCTTTGATGATCTCATAAAAATCTCTTCTTTTTTTCTTTTTGGTGGTTAACGGCCCTAACACAGCCCACCCTTTTAGTAGTATTATTTGTTATTACCGTTCTATTTTTTTTGTTTTCTTTATTGGTTCTTTTTTTCACACTTTTTTTTGTTTGTTTGTTTTTTTCTATCAGCATTTACTTTTTTTTCACTTTAAGTTATTAGAATCATAAGTTTTTTTTTTTTTCAAAAGTTTGTCACAAATCTCTTTGTTTAATTTTTTTACTTTGTAAATTGACACCCACCAAATCACAAGTCTTTGTTTTAGTACTCTTTTTCTGTTTACTCTAAAATTTTATTTATTTGCTAAGGGAGAGAAACAAGAAGCAATAGTAGTAACCTTCTTTCTTACTGTTTACTAACTTATAAATTTAATAGTTGCAATGAGAAGACAAAACTATATTATGTGTAGATCTCTATTCGTTTTCCTTCGTGATATACTATTAGGCTCGAGCGCTATAGTGGTGTCGCATGAAGTGAGTTTGTTAGAAGCATATGGTTGGCGGGGTACTTTGCTTTGTATGAGATAGTTCACAGTCGATGTGACTGAGGACAATTGGAGAGAAGAAGTGTGCCGCGGACTCTTCTAGAGTGAGTCTGGGAGGATGTGTGGTATCAAATTTTTGTCTCACTACTTGACATTGATAGTGATTCAGCCAGAATAATAAGGGAGAAGAAGAATAAAGTGTCCTTAGTATGTGCGATATACTGTTCTCATGTACGAACTCAACCATCGACAGGCGGACTATGAGAGATAGTGAGACGAAGGAAGCTCTGTGGGCAAAGGCAGGGTTGGCAGGACCGAGGCAAAAAACGCGGGGCCCACCATAAACGCAAGACACGATGACTAAAGAAGCACACTATCAAAAAATGAGCTAGCGAGCTTCTTCGGCGTATTTGTATATGCGGTAGCACATTTTAGGTCGTGTTCGATTAGTCAATCATGTAAAAGAGAATTGACTCTAATAAGATAACCATCGGAAATAGGTTTCTTAGACCAGATATAATGAAGATAAAAGGACAGGCAAAATTATAATGTTCTACAATTAACTTACATGCTACGGCCTTGAATTTAACATCTGAATAGTCTTGTCCAGCGGCTCTTTGAGATGAAGGAGATATAAAATATACATAGTATATATATAAATTCAAGAATTTGCCACCCTATACATCGCCCAATTTTTTTTTCTTCCAATAACTATACACACAAACACACATAACACAAAAAAAGACAAAACAAAATCAGATGGCCAATATTCTTATACTGCCTTAGTCATATATACTTCTCTGGTAAGTTAATAGCTGCTAACGATAATAAATTTATCTTTTGGTTTTTTATATTTTTCTTATGTAGCAATTTCATATTTAATCTAAATTTTAAAACAAAGTAGTTATAATAAAATACTTGAACATGAAGATATATATAATATATAATATATAATTCCAAGATTTGCTACACCTATCATCCCTCACCAAATAACAAAAAAAACAAAAAAAAATCAAGAAAATCATTATCCTTTGTCTTTTCTCTGGTAGTTTATCAAGATATATTAAAATAATTTTATTTTGCAAATCATAATTTAATCTTATATATATTATATAAAAGCAATAAGTAAATAAATACTTTAGAATGTATGTTTTTCGGATAAAAATGTAATGGAATACTATGTATCTATACTGTTTGATATAGTATTATTTTTTGATCTCTGAGTGACCTGTAAAATTATTCTTACAGAGCATTTCAGTAACCTTTCTCGTTCTCCAAATCTATTTCTTTAATTTTGTATACTTCAAAATTGAATCCCAAACTATATATTGAAAAGAATCATTTCTATTTTTCCTGAACTTTCATACATTTATCTCTAATGGCTTTTAACCCTTTCTATTTTTTTTGTTATTAATAATTCTCTTTGCAGTAATTACAAAGAACTCTGGTTTGGGTTGGTAAATCTCAAGCTTAATATGTCCGCCTCCTTCCATTAACACTAGCTTTTAATATCTTTACCTCCGAATGATACTTTATGGACATTTTTAAATATCCCTGTATAATTGTTTTATAAGTAATTGTTTTTAATTAAATTATCAATAATAATATGGAATTAATACTTGAAAGTAAAAATAAATTTGTCTAAATAAGAAAGCTTGAAGATTTTTTGAAAACGATTTATATTAATATATATTATATAGTGTATTTATATATATTAATATTTATATATATATTATAATATATATATATATTATTATATATATATATATATTATATATATATATATAATTATAATATATAATATATAACGTATATATATATACTTGTATATATTATATTTCTATATATATATTATTATAAATATATATTATATATTATTATATATTATTATATAATATATATATTAATATATATATATATATATATATCATATATTATATATACTTATAATATATATTTAATATATAGTATTAAATATATATTCTAAGTAAATATATATATATATAGATATATAATATATTATATATATATATATTTATATATATATAATTATTATATATATATAGTATATTATATATTATATATATATTATATAAATATATAATTATATTAATTATATATATACTTGATATAATATATATTATATATTATATATATATATATATATTATATATATATATATAATATATAATATATTATAATATATATATATATATATATATATATAATAATATATATATATTATATATACATATATATAATATATATATTAATATATATTAATATATATATAACAATATAAATTAATTTATAATTAATATATTTTAATATATTATATATATATATATATTATATATATATAATATATATATATATATTATTAATTTTATATATATATAAATATTAATAAACTGGCATTAGTAATAATTTATAAAATATCAGATACACATTTTTAAGCTGTAGTTAAACTTTGCAGTTTTAAATATTATTTAACTAGTTTTTAAATTTTGAAACTTGTGTCATTTAACTTATCAGTGAACATTGTGATGCAAATTAATCTATTAACCACATCAAAAATAAGTATTTTTTTCTGACAAAAATAATACATACAGGTGTATCATACAATAAACACTCTCCACAAAAACCCAGCTGGGTTGTTTTTTTTAATGAAAAACCCGGGTTTTTGCCAACCCTGGTGGCAGGTGTTAGTGATAAGTTTCTAAATGGCATCTAAAAAGTTATAGTATGACGAATTAGTGAAACCTGATTGTAAAGAACAAATTATAAGAGTCAGAAAAGTGATTGGATTTAATTGTTAATAGCAAGAGTGAGGCAGGAATTTGTGTAGGTCTCTCACATTTTTTTTAATTTGTTATATTAGTTGATATGGGGTTATGAAAGAATTAAGAGGTGTGGGTGGCAATGATAGGTGAGGTGTTAAGAATGATGGATAAGAGAGTTTGAAGAGTTAGCCTATTACTGCTTAATTGTATGTACGGATGATTATGGTTTTTGTAGTGTGTTTAGACTACTGAAAGAATAGAGTTTGAGAGGATTGTATTGAAGGGGTTTGGCATACGGGAGTGCAAATAGAGAGTGGTTTGTAAGTAAATGTACATAGAGTAAGGGTTTTGGTAGTGAGTGAGGATGTAAGTCCTGCAAGTGTGAAGTAATCCAATGTTAGATGGTGTAGCTTAAGCTGGAACGAGTGTCTGAGTTTAAATATTTAGGATATATGTTGGGTGAAAAAGGGATTACAG
This sequence comes from Trachelipus rathkii, assembly GCA_015478945.1. Lineage (NCBI taxonomy): Eukaryota > Metazoa > Arthropoda > Malacostraca > Isopoda > Trachelipodidae > Trachelipus > Trachelipus rathkii. The sequence goes on along the minus strand of JABUQX010011246.1, from coordinate 37,020 downwards.
ATGATGAGAAGTGTGAGTAGGAAAGGTTTGTAGATATGGTAGGATAGGTTAGCCTGGTGCAGATTAAATTTACCTTAGTGGTTGTGATGGGCTAAGTTCTGAGTGCGTTTATTAGGGTTATAGCATGATGAGGTTTGTTGTTACCTGAATGATGGTTAATATATAGTTTGTGAAACTATGGGTTTGGCCCATATGAGGTATAAAAATCCATAGAGTACAATAAGTGTTATCAGATGGACCAATCTTAGGGGCGTGTTAGAGATGTGAGAAGAATTTATAAATGAGGAATGAAATGACTCTATAGGGAAGTTGTGTGGTGTGAAGAAGGGCGTACATAAGAGAATAAACGAGAGTATCATTGTTAAATGGGGTTGTCATATGTAAAGGATGGATGATACTCGGTTGGTTAATCGTAAATGTATATAAGCGGGTGAGTGTGCTTTAGGGAATCTAGAGTTACGAGCTGGGAAGACCGAAGTAAAAAGTGAATTGAGTTGATTTAAGTCAGTAAATAGGAATGGCCTGAAGAAGAGAAATGTAGAGTTTGGCCGAGGTGAGAGAAAAGTGATAGAGTTATTAACAGTTGTATGTTGAATTGGCACGGGATTTATAAATGTGAGATGGGCAATGGTTGTGGGCTTTACTTCAGGGGATGAATACTTCCATACAATTGATAGAGATAATACCTTTAAAGTGAGGACTGATGTAGTCTCGTGAAACCTCTCGGTGGAGTGTGTTCTTGACTGCGACTGATAAGTTCTCACTTACGTAGGGATGTTAAAAAGGTATCAGTAATAGGGGGCTTTCTTTCGTTAACCTGTCAGTTCAATGTTCTTCTACTACTTTATTTCTGTTTGTGTATGCTACGCTCACATTCAACTTCACCTAATACTGGGGATAAGAGGTTAGATAATATATATATATATTATATATATATATATATAATTATATAATATATTATATATAATAATATATATATATATAAGTATTATTATATTAATATATATATATATATATAATATATTAATATATATATAATATTATAATATTATATATATTATATATTATATATTATATATATATATATATATATATTAATATATTCCTTTTAAATTTTTTTTATTTATAATATAAAATTTTATTAGGTTGATATAAAACTTAATTCAGTACTTCACATAGTTTGTCAGTCATCTAAGCTTTGTGTGCGATGGTTCTTATTTTCTTCTTGTATTCAGTTCTTAGAAGAGTTTGCAAATCAGAGAAAAAAGTTAACTTAGACGATGAAATGGTAATTTTATAATTTTATCCTTTGTGCTTTTTAAAAATATTTAATGTCATCATAAAATACATATTTCATAAGTTTTGATCCTTTTTTTTTGTGTTATGAGTAGGATATATATATATATATATATATAATTATATAATATATATATATATATCTATATATTATTATAATATAATATATATATATATATATATTATATTAATAATATATAATAATATATATATATATATTAATTATATAATATTATATATATATATATATAATATATATATAATATATTATATAATATATATTATATATATAATATATATTTATATATATATTATTAATATACCGGTATTATATATATTATATTATATATATATAATATAATAATAGTATTATATATATTAATATATATTATATTTATTATATATATATATATATATATATATATATATATATATATATATATAATATATATTATATTATATATATATATTAATATATATATATATAATATATATATATATATTATATATATTATATATATATTTAGGGATTGTAACACGGTAACCAGGTTCCGGCTGGAACTTCCGGCCGGAACCTGCGATTTTGGGAAGTTCCTCAGGTTCGCGGCCTAGGTAACTAGCATTGGATTCCGGCTAGGTAACTAACCGGAACTTTCTACTTTTATTTCAATGTTACTTTTCATTAATTAAAATTCAGGCATTATCTGCATTGTCATGGTTATTCACAGTGTTTAAATTAGATTATATGCATTAAAAATTAATAAATATTGAATATTATGATATATAACATGATCGTTTCACCTCACCGTAGAATCGGCGGGGTTAGGTTCCCTGACCACTTACCGCGTTATAGCGATTAATCGCGTAATATAACTTTAACTCTCTGAAAAATCATTTAATTTTAATTAATTTTTACCTTTGATTTAAGGTGATAATAATTAGACAGCTAGTATTTATTATTTATCCTTAATAAATAATTGATAATAATTTTGCAGATACATTTAATGTTATTTAGCATATAAGCAGTAATTTATAAAATATTTTATTGAACTAGTTAATTATAGTAGGGATATTTATTACAATACAGTACAGTACTCTACATATCATAAAATTAGATTCCAAATATGTTTTTTAGTTTTTTTAATTGAATAAATATATTTATCTGATGATTCACATCTTTAAAATAATTGAAGATTAAAAATGTTTTTATATATTTAAACTAAATAAGCTAATTAATATATATTATATATACTGAGGACTTTTTTATAAATAATTTTTAAAGTTTAGCTCAAATTGAGCAGCAAAAATAGTTTCTTCTTTTACAAATTGTAAATTTGAAAGTATGAAGGTGTAAGAGATGAAGGACAGTCCAGAAATCTGTAGTTGAGTGTATTGGGCTGCTTTTTAGATGAGAAAAATACATTACTGATATTTAGGTAATTAATGACGCCTTTTTGCCTTTTTAGCTCACCAAGATATTTATCTTTTTTTTTTTCTTTTCATTTCATTATCTTAACATTTATGTATTATTTATTTATACTTTTTAACTATAACTTTATAAGTTTTTAATTTTTATATATTTATTACATAATTTTTAAAAAAAATTTATTATTTTATTTTTGTAATTTTGTAATTTTAATTTTTCATTTATTTATGTACCTTATTTGTAACTACGCCTTGAATAGCAAGATCGCTTTCATAAGACGCGCAGATTTCTACGAGCGAGAGACACTGCTCATTGTTCTGTATACTACTCGCTATGGTAACTAGGACCTTTTCGACCTCTGTAACTTCGAAAACTTTAAATATGAAACAATATTTTTCATACTTCGCACCAGGTGGGCGCTTTAGGAGGTAACTCTAGAAACGGGGTTGGGAAGCATCAATTATTTTGATTTTTTTTGAGATTTTTATTTATTCTTGTTTTTGGTAGTGATTTCTCTCAGACAAATCTAAGATGTCATTATTAATTATTTTTTTATGGAGAAAATTAGGTTATAAGTCGCTAGATTTGTGGTCACTAGTTCAGGTTGTAATAAGAATTTTATATATATATATAATTTTTAGTTTTAATTAAGCTATTTAAATAATTATATATAATAAGTTTTAACTCTAGAATTATAGGGTAGTTTTTTAATTTATATATATATAACTAATAAAATTTATATATATTTAATAATATGGTGTTTTCCTATTTATATATATAGACTTTAGTGCGATAATAAAAGTATGCTTTTATTATCGCACTACAAGGTTAAATTTCAAAATATATATTTAAGCTAAATAACCAGTCACCTACCTATATATAGTATACCTAGGCGAAAAGTCAGACGGCGCATAATATAATAGTAGTCAAATTTATTCATGTTTAACCATATGGTTATTGATTTGCTATGGGACAAGCCCAATTTCAACTAAATTTTATTTATTTCTTTATTAAAAAAAACTAGAAAACACAGATGAAATTTTACATATGTTTACCAATCGATGAAAATTTAATACTTATTTAATTAATTAGGGCGATAGTAAGCTATGGGATAAAAAACTAGATCGCTTAGAGTAGAGAAAAACTAGATAGATACGTGGTCCAAATACAAGAGAGGAAAACGGACAATAAAAAATGATTTTGGGGTTAGATATAAAAAACAAAAAAAAATACGTAAAAAATCAGTTGATTTAAATATTTGATCTATTTGTATAGCACATATATATAGCGCTGCTGCTAGCACATCGGTACGCAACCCTGCGGGATAAATAAATTGTGTACAGGGTTATTATTTTAAAAATTAAAATTTAGATATTCTTAATTATTATTAAAATTTATATCTTTTAATTTATATTATTATTGTTAGTTATATATTATATTTTAAGAAATTAAGATTAAAGTAGGAAATACTACAATACAAAATATTTACTAAAACTGTTTAGCAAAAAAAAAAATAAATTTTTTAGAGTGGAATCATTATTTGATACGTTGTGTAAATGGAAAATTAGATATTTATTTGAATGAGGTTCATGTAGTCAGCACAACTATGTGGGATGACTGGAGATTTTGTGGAGTTAAACGTATCATCTCCTTATCCTCTAAACGCACACGTTACCACATATATTACCTCTTCTGAAAAATAAGCTTTTTAAACACTTTGAAGACCGTAGAACTTTATATAAGTTTCGTTTCCAGAAGCCCGACTGCAGCCCGGGTGGCCACACAGGCGCACAATGCATTGTTTTTTCCAGAGCCCGTTTTGCTTCAACTTTCTATCGTGCAACGTAAACGACAACAGTATCAGGCGACACCGTTATATGATAAAATCCTTCGATTCAAGGGAATTAATAAAACGTGGACCTTCGGCTGCGCGGAAAGAATACTTATGTTTTTTACAAACAACAAAACTTTTTAACAAAATCAATGGTGTACGGTAAAATGAGTACTTTTACAATTAATTTTTATTATTATTTTTCAGATATCCATTTTTCTTAAGGATGCTGATCTGATCAGAAAAAATTCGTGTCCAACTGCCTTTCATTATCATACATATAAGTATAGAGTCATGGGCGTAGGCAGTATTTCATTTAGGGGGGAAGCAAGGGACAGCTGATTATATATTATATTATATATAATATAATAATATATTATAATATTAATATATATATATATATAAATTATATACTATATATATATATATAATATATATATATATTAGTAAATATATAAATACTATATATAAGGGTTTAGTAAATATTTAATTTGGAAATATTATATATAATACGTTTGCTTATATTATATTATCGTTATCTAAACTAATTGTCTTCTATTAATCTATGCGATTGATGTATCAACTTATATTTCAAGTTTTTTCCACTAATAAACCCTTAAACGTCGTCTTGGCAAAAATATATAGTTCATTTTTTTATTTCGCCAAGATTGTAGGGGGGGACAGTGACCTCCTACCGTCCCCCTGTAATACGTCCATGAATAAACGCTTTATAGATTATTTCATAGTTGGTATATAACATGGTAAAATTGCACCAGCTGATCCGGACGGGCTGGCTCGGCAGTAATATACCTAAGGTACTCTTTGGAGGAATAACGTTGTTTTCTTCTTTACCAGTAATTGGTTAATGTAATTTTTTTGAATTCGAAGTACAATTCGAAGCGTTTCCGAGTCGATTTGCAATCACGGGGACTGCACTCTGGACTTTTTCTTGAGAAATCAAAGCAGAATTAATAGTATAATGTTCCTTTATCTACATTAATTAAAATTTATTAGGATTTCCGCTTTATCACACAATTTTAGAAGACTATGCAGAAATAACTAAAGAGACTTCGAGTATTCGGGACAGAGTATTGTATATTGTATTAGGGGACTTTCTAGAGAGACTCCACTTGTTAATCAGACAAGTTTTAGGTAGAAAATAGCTACGTTTCCAGAAGCCCGAGTGCAGCCCGTGTGCAAATCGACTCGGAAACGCTTTCGAATTGAATAAATTACATTAACAATCAGAGAACAGAAATTTTAGTACCTGGAAACGGCCGAGCGCGCCGTCGGATCAGCTGGCAATTGTAAGCAATACTCTTATAACTTATATGTATCTATTTTTATGAAATGATACGATATATTAGTATCCTTTAATATAAAAGTTAACTAATATTTAAAAATTTTTGGCAATGCATTTACCTGCACACAGGGAGTTTTTGTTAAAAGGTAGATTTTGTTTGTTTTTTGGAGAAAAGTATTTTTTTCGCTCTGGGACTCTATGTCATAGTCACCTCACGCCGTTTATTAATTTCTCGCACAATGGAATGAGATTGTAACAGGGGGCCATGAATAGGTGTACGATATTTATCTTTGATGCGGAGATAGTTGCGCATTTAATTTGTGTGTCTTTAGGAAGAGAGATGCCATGATTGTCGAGAAAACCGGACGGAAGTCGGGATCTTCGGGATGCGAAACGCACGCATTATTGTAAGGTGTAATGTCTGATAAAGTCGATATATGTATCTACGTGGTTCGGCCAGAGTTAACTAATTTATCAAAGGTTCCGGAAAGTTCCGGTTACCCCGCCCGGAACCAAAAATTCTGGTTCCGGTAAATCCCTAACTCGGTATGATGATTTAAATTTAAAATATATATATATAAATTATATATATAAAGTAATAATAGAAGGATTTGTTAAATAATTATATTTTTCCGTTATATATTATCACACGATAAGAATATATTATATATATATATTAATAATATAAAATAATAATAATAATTAGCTTAGTACTATATATATATATAATTTAATATAATATATATATTATATATTATATTAATAATTAATATTATATATATATTGTAAAATTTAATGTATCTCCGTATTATATTGATCTCGCTACCTTTTAGAATTCTCTGTGAATCTAATGATTGTTTGGGTTCTGCTAAAAATTATACTACCAACTTTAGGAGTTGCATTTAATGGGGCTCATTACATTAACTTTCTTGATTTGTGACTTGAAATGTTTCGAGTTTCATTTTAGACTTTAAACGAGTGTTGAAAAAATCTACGCTTCATTTTCTTTTAAATAGGAAAAGGTTTTTAAAATCTTACATTACTTAAGCCGTATCAGAAAAAAACAATAAAGCATGGTGCAATTTACCTTAGCAAAAAATTATAGTTTGACATTTAATTCTGAAATTGTATATCTGCATTAAATATTATCGTTATGTCTTGTGACTTTAAATCTGTTTCAGTATTCGTTTATACATTCTTAGTTTAAAGGTTAAATGAAATGGTTAATAGCTTGGCAAATTTGGAATTCTTTTCTCTTTGTCTTTGATTTAATTTTTCTTGGTTTGTTTCATATTTGTTTTCTACGTGATGTGGCAATGGATGATGGTAGAGGTAGTATTTTGTGAATTATGAGTAGTTAGTGTATCACTTATTTTGTTATGTTTGGATTTAGGCTTCATAATGATTTTAAGCTGTATTTGTGTGTCTTTAAGATTGGTTTGTTTTTATTATTATTTTCGCATATTATTTCTGTAATGTTAGGATCATTGGTGTTCTATATAGGAACTAATAACGCGTCACAGTGGCTTAGTAGTTATTAGTTGGTTATATACCAGAGGTTACCATTCGTTTTTTATTATTATTATTATTGTGGAGAGAGGGATTTACGGCAATCTTAAGGTATCAGTTAAATATTGACGACGCTTTTTGTGTCTATAATTTTTTTTTATAATGTCACAAAGACTAAAATATTTGCAATATTTTATTCATTCTTTCATTAGTCTTACGGCGGCTCCCCATAAACTGGGGGTGGGTTGACCAAGCATGATGCACTGGAAACAGTCCGAGGCATTTATGAACATTCCTAGAGCATCAATTCCTGATAGCGGGGCCTCAACTTAAACTACCACTGCCCTTTTAGCCGACGCCTACTACACGCAAACATACAGTGAGTGAATTCTCCCCCCCCCCCCTCCCCCTCACACACAATAGGGATATCTCTTTTAGTCCCCTCTATGACGCAAAGAAAACGTTATGGGAATTATTTCTCCCCCACATAAACAATTTTTTATATATAATTAGATTTTGAGGCTAAAATAAGTATTTATGCCTTTGCAACTTTGAAATCTTTTAGAATAAATAATATACTTGAATGGAAGATGTAACTAATTTGGCTTCATAGTTCAATATTGCTTGTATGTGCGTGTGTGTGTGTGTATAAGAGGCTGCACAACCCTTTAATTCTTAGAATTTGATTTTATATCATAATTTAATTTTCCTATCAAGTTTTCCACAATGATTAGCTAATTACTTTTCATGACATTACACTTTTGTGCTTGAAAAATTCTTTATTTTCTTAAAATATAGAAAGCAGTTAGGTAACTCGCTGCAGTGAGTAGTTTGGTAAGCCCTGTCACAGCTCTTATTAATTCATTAAAATTTAAATTTTCTATATTTATTAGTCCTGAATAATTTAATGCCAAAAGAGAAAATTTAAGATAATTTACCAAGAAAGAAAGTCATGAATGAACACTGCTCTTTATCTTTGTCAAAAATAACACCAACTATATATCTTTGTTTCTTCTTTGTGATTTCGTTTCAGTATCTGTATTTCATTTTTTGTTTATTAAGTTATGGGATTTTATTATAAACTTCTAATTTTGTTTGTAGCTGTTATTGAGGAGTTGAATAATCTTGGATTTCTTAAGTGAAATTGTTTGAGTGTCTCATTTGTTCGACTATGAAAAACGGTGGGTATTAATTTTTATCTGAAAAGATATTCACTTAAGATTTAACTTCAACGTTATGTGATAGCACCCTAGAACTAATTAATTGAATTGATTTGTAATTAGGGCCACTTAGTATCTGCCAGCAGTGTGAAGAGTGAAAGGATTGCCTTGCGTAATACCACTATTATTTACTATTTTATTGTAGAAGGTACCTGTGATACCGTTACCAAAACTTGATAATCCCGTTTTACTTTTGCTTGGTTTTAAAACTGTAGTTACACCAGCATCTTGAAAATGGTTTATTCTCACGGTTTTTTACAATTTTAATTTGATAAATTATAATATAAATAAATATAATCTTATCTGTACAATTTCAACAGTCATGCTTGTAAGATACTCAAGAAATTGGTTAAAATTTATATCAATCAAAAGAAATCTTAATTTATTTGTCGTTATTATTACACAAAAGGAAAATGTGCCGTACCCTCGTGTGTGTGGGGAGAAAGAATTTCCACACTATACGTTCTGCGTGTCGAAAGAGGTGACTAAGTAGACAGTGGTAACTGGGTTTGACCCTCTCTACCACTTGTTTGTACCCTAGAAATGCTCATGCATGTTTGAGCACCCTACCCTTAGTTATGTAGAAGCAAGAGACAAACAGAGGACGATGTTGCCAAAGCTTTTTACAGTTATGCAAACTAAATTATTTTGGATAATTTTCGAGTGTAAAGAAAAATCGTAGAAATGGGTTTTTAATTTGTTTGAAACAAACCTTTATAAGGAATATGTCACAAACAATGACAGAGATTTTAAATATACGGTATATTTTTTTTTTAAAACTATGTTATATTTATCTTAGGTTTCATCATACATTACCCTTTGAAACTAACATTTTAATACTATGTTCATTAAGTATTGTTGCTTTGATGGGAAAAGAGACACTTTGAGAAAGCAACTTGACATTCTTTTAAGTTCTGAAACTTTTCAAGTGAAGAAAGTGATTCCAAGGTCGAAACATAAGAGAAAAGAGGTAAAACTTTATGGCCAGCATCATATATTGTTTTTTTTTTTCTCGAGTGAATTTTATTTTTGTTGCAAAATGGTGCACTTTTTTTTACCCAATAAAGATATTTTGATTTACGTACACAAGGTTTTTGTTGTCAATTGTTCTGCAAATGTTTAGACATTGTGTGTTTAAGCTTTAATCGGGTTTTATGTACTCTAATGGAACAGCAATAATACGTTGTTCGTGTATATATATATCATATATATTATATTATATATATATATATATATATATATATATATATATAATATATATATATATATTATATATATATATATATATATATAGTATATATATATATATATAATATATATATATATATATAATATTAGTTTTTATTCAGGACAATGGTGTCATATTGATAGGTGTAATTTTGTACAGTTCAGTTACAGTCAAATTTGTTTGAACGTGCATTATATATATATATATATAATATTATATATAATTTATATATATATATATATATATATATATATATATATTATAATATATATATATATAGTATATATATTATATATATATATATATATATTATATATATATATATTATACGGTAATTATATATATATTATAAATATATATATAATAGTCTATATAATTTTTATATATATATCATATAAATATATTATATATATATAATATAGTATAATATTATATTATAATATCTCCGTTATATTACCTCACCTCACCTATATAATATTAGTTTTATATCAGAACAACTGGTGTCATATGTTGGTGTAATTTTTGTACAGTTTAGTCACAGTCAAATTTGTTTGAACGTGCATTCAATACTTGCTTCGCTAAATAAAATATGTGGTTTTCTCGGTTTAATTTTAAGTCAGTGGAATATCACTTATTTATCTTTAGTTGTTCTCCTAATGAAACAGGTTTTCATACTTTCTTGGTAAACTTACCGTTTTAGTACGGGTTTTTCTTAATACTTTTCTTGCTTAACACATGCGCTTTTCTTTTCTTAATATTCCTTTCTCGTGATTTTACTTAGAAGAATCATATTATCTTCCTTGTTGAGTCGTACCAAACGATCTATTTTTTAAATCCCAAATTCTAAACTAACTCATCTTCCATTTTTTGTTGTTTTTTTCATTTTTCTATCCACTACTATATATATATATATATATATATATTTACGGTATGTATCTGCCATCAATTTGTAAAGTAAAAAATTAAAAATATTATATAGAGTACTATTTATATATTGGTTCGTGGTATCTATTTTATATCTATATATATATATATATATAATATATATATATAAAGTTTGTTTATATATTTTATACTTTGTTAGTCTCTATTTTATGTTCTGTGTGAGGCCACGGTCTCTTGTAGGTTCTTCTCTGTTGACAGGGCCCTTTTCAATCAGATGGGTGGCACAGGAATTATAATAAGACAAAAATAATGATGGGGTAAACCCACCCCATTCCAAGCCTAACGCAAATCTCTAAGGTGACAACAGATAAAAGACTTAAAGAAGCTAGTTTAAATACAGCAGGAAAAACAGATGAAGGCAGAGAGTTCCTCAGAAGAGAGGTAGCTAGAAAGGAGGCGGCACCACAACGAACAAGTCTGGGACTCCCAATATTCATACAGAATTCATTAGAATGCAGGGCACCTCTTGTGCAAGGAGGACTAGGCAATGGTGGTGGAATGAGAGAGGTCGACTCCCTCAAGCACCTGTCGTTATAGAACCTATAGTAAAGAGATAGTGCACCAACGTCACGTCACAGATATAGATGGTCAAGTAAGTTTGAAAGGAGGGGACAGTTTATTAGTCTTTTAGTCTTAGTCTCAACCCTATCCAAAAGAAGGGGGAAACCGAAGCCCCCCCCCAAATGTGGGAACAGTACTCCATACAAAGGCGGATAAGACCCTTATATAATTGGAGTAACTGTTTTGAAGAAAATATTTCTGCAACCTGAATAGAACTACCAGTTTCTTTGAGGCCACCTTAGCAACCGTTGTGATGTGAGATTTCCAAGATAGTTATTGCTTTTGTTAAGACCATGTTTATGTTTTTCACAGGTGAGATTGGAGAGCCGTCGAGGAAGATAGGAAATTTGGGACGTGTTTTTGAGAGGGAGACATGAAGAAGTTGAGTTTTTAAAGAGTTGAACTTCGCAAGCTTGAGGTGACCGCACCGGGAAATCCCATCTAGATCGACAAGAACCGAATCTGAAAGCTAAAGTTAAGAAGCAATTCTAGAAGCAAAAGAGGAAGCAGATTTGAAATGAGTGGAAGAATGGTGAGTTGAGTCATCAGCTTAAGAATGAACATAATTAGATGTGCAGCTTAGAGTACCATTAATGAAAAGGAAGAATAAAGTTGGAGATAGAACAGAACCTTGAGGAACACTACAACTAGCAGGAAAGGAAGAAGAGGTCACTCCATCAAGAAATGTCGATATGGAGTGAAATGAGAGAAATATTCATAAGTGAGCAAAGAGGAGGAGGAAACAAAAAGGAAGGGAACTTAGAGAGTAGCGACGCATGCCATATCCAGTCAAAGACTTTCCATATGTTAAGCTCCACCACACGACTCCTCATAGTCCCTAAGGGCAGAAGACCATAAATTAGTGATATAAGAAAGAATGTCACCAGTTGATGTTGAATACCGTACTGGTGATCAGAAAGGAGGAAATGAGATTCTAGATGATCCAGGAAATGAGAGTTGAGAAGTTTCAAAGATTTGGGACAGAATACAAGTGAAAGCTATAGGACAATAGTTGAAGGATCAGAGCGGTTACCCCTCTTCGGGATCGGTTGAACATATGCGTGCTCTGTGCTTCCAGCACTGAGAGAAAGTGGTCGAATTAAGGTATTTAGAGTAAAGTCGAACAAGGAGGAATGCCTTCCTGACGTTAATAGATCTCAATATCTCACGCTTCCGATCATGTGTAATCACATTCGGAGCCATTGGACATATGAGAGAAGGAGTAGTAAGAGGAGGGTTGCCAGAATCATCCTGGGTGGAGTTAGATGAAAAAGGAGGCCCAAAATATTAGCCATTTCAGAAGGAGTGTTAGCTACAGATCCCACATCAGGTATGAGAACGAGAGGACATCGAGATTGCAGATGTACAGAAGTTATTAGAGATGTTTTTGGCCAGGGGCAAGAAATTTTTATGAGTTGAGCGAAAATTAGCAAGAGTGATAGGAGAAGGAGAGTTTTTCCATTTCCGATAGGCATTGTCTTCTATCTCTGCAAAGACGTATCAACCAGAAAAACTAAAAAAAGGGAAAAATTTTTTGAGGGAACAAAAGAAAAAAAAAAAAATAACTTTTTTTAAAAAAAAAAAAATATAGGTAAAGAAAATTTGCAAAAAAAGAATTTGTTGCTCGTCTAAAATCAGGGGACTCTACTTTTTATTCCGCAGCCCACCGAAGCGTCTCAGAGTCGTAACCATTCCATCACGAGAAGGTAGGTAAGGCGTAATGAAGCGACGCAATGCCGTGCCGCATTTAGCAGCTATTGGAAGTGCTAGAGGAAAGAATATTTAGGGCATGGTGGAGCTGCTGGTTAGAAAATGTTATAATTAAGAGCTATCAAGGTTGTGTCAGAATTAACTGGTAGCCTAGTGGAAATATTGTCGCATGCAGTTTTGTTGTGTCGAGCATAGATTGAACGGTGGTTATCTTGCTCGTCATTAGTTCCTTAAATTAAATATTCAGTATCGTGAGAATACTGAATTTTTAGCCTCCTTCCACTTTATTCTTAGTATGAACGGAAGACACCCATCATTGGGGTGTACGCTGAAGTCCACTAAGTAGACGACCTCGGCATTTCGATGAGAAGTAATAAGAGTTGTGAGAAGTAGTAAAAGAGTTATAAAATAAAAGCCGGAAAGTCTGTTCTATTAGGAGAGCAGTAGCAGAAACCCTTGAAAATAGTAGTGGAATAAAGAAATCTTCAGCCACAGAATGTCCAAGCTAGGAGAATGAAGGTTTTTGAGACGTATTATTATTATTATTTATTATTATTATTATTATTAAAAATTTATTTTTAAAATTAAATTTATTAAAAATTAAAAAATTTTTATTATTTATTTTATTTTATTATTATTATTATTATTGTAAGCTGAGGACAGTCCCTCGGTCGTGATGTTATGTTAGACTGGTGAGCAGCTCGGAACAAGTGTCTGATTTAAATATTTTAGGATATATGTTGGAAAAAAAAGGGAAACGGATGATGCAGAGTGTAGTAGGAAAGTTGTGAATGGCAGGAAGGAGGCTGCTGCAATTAAATCGTTATTGGACGTAAAGGGACTAAGTCTTGAGTGCGCTAGGGTCTTACATGAGGGTATGTTGTTACCTGTGTTAATGTATATGTGTGAGAACTATGGTCTGGAATAAGAAGGTATATGATAAGAGGTAAACGTGTTCAGATGGACAATCTGAAGGGCGTGTTAGGTGTCGAAAAGAAGATAAAATGAAGCATGAACGTATTAGAGAGTTTATGGGGTGTGAAGAAAGGGGGTAAATGAGAGAATAAATAAAAGTACGTTAAGATGGTTTCTGGTCATATGGAAAGGATGAATGACAGTCGGTTGGTTAAGTGGATGTATAGTGATGAGTGTGTTTTTGGAAATCGACCGGCTGGGAGACCGAAAGAAAAAGTGGATTGAGTCAGTGAACGAATGTCTGAATGAGAGAAGTGTGAGTTTGGCAGAGGCGAGAATAGAGGTGCATAATGGAGTGAATGGAGGGGTTTAGTGAGAGGGTATGGTTGTGGCCCACCTGGGCCAGGGGATGAACCCTACACTTGACGATATGCCATAGTGAGGGTCCGTCGCGGTCCCGTGAAGCTCTAGGGTGGATCGGTAAGGCTGGGCTTTCTTTTCGACTTGTGTCATATTCTTCTACTACTTTTCTTTTCCGATGCATGTCACGCACCTTACCCCCAGTCTTGGGGAGGA
>JABUQX010011246.1:0-17500 GCA_015478945.1 Trachelipus rathkii | reverse complement strand
AAATGAGGGAGAAGAAGAATAAATTGTTTTAGGTTGTAAGGATTTGCAACAGGCGTATGATAGGATTAATAGGAAGCTCTATAGCAGGTATTAGTGATATATTATGTTGGTGGTAGGCTTCTGAATGGAATCAAAAGTATGTATGACGATAGTGAAGCGTGTGTAAGAATAAATGGCGTCAAAAGTGATTGATTTAATATTAATAGCGGAGTGAGGCAGGGATGTGTTATGTCCTTTTTTATTCAATTTATATATGGATGGGGTTATGGTTATGAAAGAATTAGAAATGGGGGTGGCAGGAAATGGTGTTAGAAAGATGGAGAATGGAGGTGAGTGGAGGGTGCCCTACCTTTATATGCGGAAGATTGGTTTTTGGTGGTGAATTCTGAGAGAGTTTGAGTGGATTGGTAGAGAGATTTGGCAGGCGTGTAAAAGGAGGGGTTTGGAAAATAACGTTAGATAAGAGTAAAGGTTATGGTTGTGGGAGTGAAGACAGTCCTCGGTGTGAAGTTATGTTAGATGGTGAGCAGCTGGAACACGTATCTGAGTTTAAATATATTTAGGATATATGTTGATGGAAAAGGGGAACGGATGATATGCAGAGATAGTAGGAAAGTTGTGAATGGCAAGAATGTGGCTGGTGCAATTAAGTCATTAGTGGATGTAAAAGGACTAAGTCTTGAGTTTGCTAGGGTCTTACATGAGGATATGTTGTTTCCTGTGTTGATGTATAGTAGTGAGACTATGGTCTGGAATATGATGTATAGATCTCAAAGTTCAATGTGTTCAAAATGGACACATCATTTCTTAAGGGCGTGTTAAGGTGTGAGAAGAGTTGATAAATGAGGAGTGTGCCTGTTATGGAGCTGTTTGTGTGGTGCGTGAAGAAAGGGTAAATAGAGAAATAAATGAAAGTATGTTAAGAAGGTTTGGTCATGTGGAAAGGAGAATGATAGTCGGTTGGTTAAGCGGATGCTATAGATGGGTGAGTCTTTCGGGATGCGACCGGCTGGGAGACTGAAAGAAAAAGTTGATTGAGTCAGTAAAGGAATGTCTGGATGAGAGAAATGTGAGTTTGGCAGAGGCGAGAAGAAAGGTGCATAATAAGAGTGAATGCAGGGTTTTGTGAGGGGTATGGTTGTGGCCATCCTGGGCCAAGGGATGAACCCTACAGTGACGATATGCCAATAGTGGAGGGTCCGTCGCGGTCCCGGAAGCTCTAGGGTGCTTTTTCTCGACTGCGACGAGTTCTCCACTAACAGGTATCGAGGGGGCGGTCAATGCTGGGCTTTCTTTCAACTTGTGTCATATTCAGTTACTATTACTTTTCTGTTTCCGGTGCACTGCACGCACCTTACCCCCAGTCTTGGGAAAAAATAGGGAAATGATTATATATATATATATAATATATATATATATATATATATAATATATATATATATATTATATATATAATATCATATATATATTATTATATATATATATATATATATATATTATATATATATATATAATATATATATATATATATTATATTATATATATATATATATATATATATATATATATATATATATATTATATATATATATATATATATTTATTTATTTATTTATTAATTTATTTATTTAATTTTAGGCAATACTGGATACATGATCACAGAAGAGTGTTAATTTTCAACTGATTGTTGGTGCCTTTTTATGCAATTATTTTATTTTTTCTATTTTTTGGGATCAATTTGATATACTGTTTTGAGGTTTCCTCAAAATTTTGTGATAATACTTAGAATTCCCTGTTGATTCTAGTCATTGTTTTATTAATAAGATTTATGTTATTGATTTTATATTTATTATTGTTAAAATAAAGTTTCTTTTTATATATATATCTGTGTTATAGCTTTCATTACTAGCCCGTTGATATATTTGAAATTCCAAAATTGCACTGATAATTATTTTTATAAGTGTTGGGAAGAATGATTTATCGTCACTTCTCATAATTGAAAAGAAAATTTTTTTTTTTTTTTTTTTAAATAAAATTGCTTCGTTTAATTTAAAATAATGCTTGTATATTATATGTTTACTTTAAAAAATATGACATTTGACAACTACGCAAAGGCGGTGTTCAATGGAGTTAAAGATGTTGGAAATCTCTTGACCAATGACCCTCTATTATCTTTTCGCACTTTGAGTTGAAAAGTTCTGGAGGAAGCCGAAACCGCAAAATCCGCAAGTTGGCACACTATATCACTTGAGAAAAGAGCAGAAAATGTCTTTCTTAAAATCGAAAAAGCGGCAAAAACACGGACGAAATCCATGCGAGCGTTGTAACATATAGCCTGCGTCAAACGAATTAAAATGTACCGGAAACCATGTCCGACGCTTGTCTAAAAATACATTTTACACTATTGCAAATAACAGGCCGTGTACAGTAACAAAACCCCAGTGCAGAGGTGAGGCCGGGAAAGAGTTAATCAAGGTAGCGCCTTGACCAAGAGACACTTTACGTCCTCTCTTAGATCTTCCTACAGCCCCAAAGGAAATAGAGTAGAATGGAGAGATTGTTGCGAAGCAGGTGGTATAGTTACGGACGCGGGCGAAACAGGACTGGCATCGTAAGATACTAGCGAAGAAGTTTAAGTAGAAGAAGCGGACTTCAGAACAGGAATCCTTGTGATAGACCGTGTGCAACTACGAGATGGCAAAGCTGGAGTGGAAGGTGAATTGCTCGTTGGAATCTGTGGTTGAGCCAGAATTGGAGATGGCAGTGAAGAGAGTGACGGGGAAGGTGGTGGCGGTGGCGAAACAGAAGGAAGAGATGGCGGAGAAGGAATAGGAGTCACCAAGGAATGATGAGGAGAAGGAAGAGAAACCGGAACGGTCCTAGGAAAGAAGTCAGAAGCCTGAGTGTTAAGAGGGTTTGCCTCGAAATAAGCGGGCTTAAAACTGTTGATTGATACTTCTTCTGTGCGTGAAGGACATTGGATAGTGTAAAACGTTTCCTTCCTAAGTACATCCTTGATGGCAGTGCGTATGCCAAGCATGACGAAAGGTAGAGCTTCAGTTCAACGCTCCAGAAGAGGTTGAGCTGCTAGGAATGCCTTGAACTAACGGTGGAAACGCTGTCAGATCCCATTTGCTTGCGGATGATAGCCGGTAGTACGAATCTTCTATGCACCAAGGAGAATCGTCAAATCTCTCCAAAGAAAGGATTCGAATTGTCAACCTTGATCTGAGGTAAAGGTATGTGGAACATCGAAACTCGAAACCCAATGAGCCGAACGCCTTAGCTATGGATTCCGCTGATCGACAGAGAGAGGAATGGCTTCGGTCCAACAAGCAAACCGATCAATACGTGAGAATGTTTCGTTTGGCATCAGAAGGTGGAAGAGGTCCAACGATGTCAATGTTAACCTTTTCAAAACGTTCACCAGTCGGCAAGAAGGTGGCTAGAGGAGCCTTGGTGTGTGCCTTTGAACGTTGGCAGAAAAGACATTGACGAGTCCACTTTGTCACGCGGGCCAAACAAAAAGAGCTGTAACCAGGTGGCGTGAAGCCTCAATGCCTGTATGAGAAAGTGAATGTAGGTTGAGAAAGATATCCTTTCTAAAAGAAGGAGGAACGAATGGGCGTGGATGTCTTGTTGACATGTCACAGGAAATTCTTTTCTATGCCGAGGAGGGTGATCCACTGCAGCTGTAAAGAAGAAGAATCCGGCAGAAGAGCAGAGTTTTCTGACGCCTGAGACGTTGCCATTTCCTCGTAGTTGATGTCTGGAAATGAAGAAAGAGAGTGGACTTGGATGCATGAGAGAGCATCTGCGGTAAAGTTGTCAACTCACGAGATGTGTCTGATGTCGGTGGTGAACTGTGAAACATGCTCCAAATGACGAGCTTCTCAAGGCGAGTGTTGTTCATTTCGAGATGTCATCGCAAAGATGATAGGGTTGTGGTCCGTGAGAACATGAAACTCGCGGCCTTCCAAGAAGGATCAGAAGTGACTCACCGCTAGATACAAGGCAAGCAGCTCCCAGCCGAAAGCGCTATAGCGAGTTTCTGCAGGTTGGAGCTTGCGTGAGAAGAAAAGAGGTGCCCACATTCCGTTCAGGTGTTGTTGCAAAACGCCTCCGACAGCAAAATTAGAAGCGTCGACCTGAACTCTGGTGGGAGCAGAGTTCTGAGGATGGACAAGGAGTGTGGCGTTAGCAAGAGTTTTGTTAGTGGCTTCAAATGCAGCCCAACCTTCGTCAGTCCAATCCACTTTGATGAAGGATCCTCTCTTCTCCGGGCGGAGCAGAGAGGTGAAAGGTATGAAAAGTTCAGCTGCATTCTGAAGGAAGCGATGGTAAAAATTTATCCCTAACCACTGCCGAAGTTGCTTCTGAGGCTCAGGAAGAGGAAAGGTGTGGATGGCAGCGACACGATCCTCCAGAGGATGTACACACGCTGCAAAGACTGTGTGGCCAAGAAAACTCAGAGTAGAAACGCCGAGTAAGCACTTCGCAGTGTGAAGAAAAACTTGCGAAAACTGCGAGCAAATGCTCCTGATGTTCTTTAGGAGACCTGCTAGCGATGAGAAAGTCATCAACATATAGGTCCAAGTGAAAGAACGTCCTCGAAGAACAGAGTCTATAAATCTCTGAAAAGACTGGGCAGAGTTCCTCAAACCAAAAAGCAAAGACCAAAGGAGGTGATCACCGCCGTCTTTGGTATGTCGTCAGGAGCGACAGGGATCTGGTGATAAGCCCGAGCCAGGTCCATCTTCGAGAAGGTGGTTGCCCCATCGAGATGAAAAGTGAAAGATTGGATATGAAGAACAGGATAGCGATTAGGAGTCGTTACAGCATTCAAAGCACAGAAGTCTCCACATGGTCTCCAATCGTCAGCAGTTGCTTAGGGGACCATATGAAGAGGACTGGACCAGCTACTCTTGAAAGGAAGCACTATCCTTAACTCCATCATATGTTCAGATTCAGCCTTAGCTGCTTTAAGATTCTCCGGAGGGAGACGTCGAGCACGAGCGAAGGTGGGAGGACCCGTTATCTCTATACGAGGGAGAATTGAATGCAGTGGAGGAGAAAAGGAAGAAAGGAATGAAGAAGAGACGGAAATTCCTTCTGCAGAAGAGCGAAAAGAGCAGGAGAAGAGGTTGGAGGCGGGACCATGGAAATATTTCCAAGAGCAGGAGTTAAAGAACTAGGAGGTGAGAGAGGTAGAACCTTCTACTAGACGTTTGTTACTGAGGTCAACAAGCAGTTTAAAGTGGAAAAGAAAGTCAGCCCCGAGGATGGGCTGAGTGACCTCGGCAGCGATAAACACCCATCGGAACTCTCTCCCAAGGAAGAGGTCTAAAGAGCACAATTGCTCACCGTAAATGGCTATAGGAGAGCCATTAGCCGCTTGAAGACTGCGGTTGGGGAGTGGCGTGGCAGGACCAACCAAAGGATCTCGAGGAAGTAGCGAGACTATAACATCTGTATCGATTAGATAACAGCGCTTTGTAGACTGATCAAACAAACACCTTGAGAAGCGAAGGAAATTGTGTGGTAGACGAGTCAGTGCCCTCAGTCGCTCCTACTAAGAACTGGCCGGCGTGCTTCCCTGGAAAGTACAGGGACTCGCATACTTCTTGGCTTGTGAAACAAAAGTGTGATGATAAAAACGGTATCCATTCGGATAACTTTCTACCGACGGAGGGGGACCTTCCGCGGGAGCCCCTCCTGTTGGAGACGGAACGAGCACGGGCAGTGCTGGTTCTTACAGTAGTGGTCAGTTGCCTTAGTAAAATCAGTAAGGCCCTTCTCGAGGGTGGAAACGCGTGCCTTCACCAAGGCAAGTGCTCCGGGAGGGATAGCTCCTTCAGTAGGAGTGGAAAAACAAGCTGTAGTGGAAGGGGTTAGGGAAAAGGGATTCGCAGCAAGCGTAGAGCGTTTGAGAATTGTGGCAGGAGAATGTGTGTGTGTGTGTGCAGCGATAATGGAAACCTTAGGCACATGGTGCTTCAGCATCCTATCGGCATTTTCAGCCATAACCTGATGACGGAGACCTGGGTTTAGAGACAGTAGCACATCCTGTGCAAAAAGAGGCAACTTCCAAGAAGAGATGACGAAGAATAGCCTCTTCCCGAAAAGTCGGAGTGCCGCAAAGGAGAGACAGCAACTCCAAAGGAGTGCGGTCTCCCAGTGTAGTGTTTCTCAGGAGCTGTTCAAACTTGGCCTCCTGAGAGGGAGCCATACTAGCTATGACAAGCTCTTTAAGGACAGTGTAAGGTGTGGAGGAAGAAGAGAGTGTGCTGAATGAATCCCTGATTTTCAGTAAACAGGGATGAGGAAGAGCAGCCATGACCCGAGCATATTTGTTAAGTTCGGTTTCAGCCCAGCCGAAGATGGCCTCTGCCTGCTGAAACTGTTTGTCTGAATCCCGAGAGTAGAACTGGGGAAGGCGCGTTTTTTGGAAGGCAGCATGGTTGGAATCTTCATCGCCCAACCGGGAGCAGGGTTCGAATCAACCTCACCAGGCATTGCGGTAGGGCAAGCGGCAGCAGAGTATTAAGACAAGAATGAGAGAAAGAAAATGAAAGGGTTTTGAAAATATTGCAAATGGTATAAAAAAGGAATAAAAATATATATATATATATATATATATATACAAAAATATTAGTATTATAAATATTTTTCAAATTATAAAATTTAAATATATATATAAATATATATTATATATTTATATATATATATATTATATATATTATATATATATATATATATATATATTATATATCTATATATTAAAATTATATATATATATATATATATAATATATATGGCAAAACTTAATTTCTGTCTGACCCATTGCGATTTCGGATATATCGATATCAGGACAAAGTCTATTTATTGACCTTTTTAAGGTAATCGTTACCAAAAAAATAGTTTAAGAGAGCTTTTACCATGTCAATTGAAGCTCCATCTTTATAACACATGACATTCATGTTCATGTTACATGTGACATTCATGTTTTATGTTATATATTATGTAGGTTGGAGTTTCAAGAGGGACACGAATATTATTGTAATTTATACTTCTTGGTCGCTCATCAACAATACTTCCATTCACCTCTCCATTATTTTTATAAACTTTTCATTTATTAATTTTATAATATAAATTTTGTTGCCATTTTATCTTCAAATCTTTTTCAGCCTTATTCGCTATTATTTAGATATCTTTAGCAACTCTGAACCTCCTCCTCTTAGTCCTATAGGTCTTACCTGTATTCTGTAAAAAGTCTATGAAACTATTCTTTGCTCTCATTTACTGGGTAATTTGGAATCTCATTTTTTTTCATTCAGATCATCAAATTTTTTTTTTTTTTTAGATAAAAAAGTTGACACCTCACGGGCATAGCCCTATTCTAGGAGGGGAACTTCTCTAGGTAATTTCTACCTAGGATCCGGACTAGGGATCGAACCCAAACCCTTGTCATACGACCTCTTGCCATACGACTCTGTCGCTCTACCGATTGGGTTTCGATGTCTAAGGTCAACCGGAGGTGTACTATCCAATCGTATTTATAGACTCACACTCTTAGGGACTATGGGGAGTCTTGTGAGGTGGCACTTTTCATACCCAAGGTTTTTTGACAGTTCATGGTATGCATTACTGATTTCAGTCCCTTCTTTTGGGTTTCCTCCTTGGCTTTCTCACTCATGTCTACTTTCGTCTCAAATGATTCCATATTTCCAAATGGGTGCTTGTAGATGGAGCGGCTTCCTTCCCTTCTGTTTCACAGGGTTCGGATTATCCCCCAGCTCTATTCTTTCTTTTCGTAAATGGTAATTGTTGAGATTAGCGTAATGTGACGGAATATCGATTTTTTTTTTTCAGATAATCGCTTTTTTAAATATTTTTCCTACCCATGTTTGATGACGTAAACATCGTTGCCATATATAATACTTTTGGTTTCAGACTTTAAAACTAGTTAAGTAGACACAGACTTACTGTGTATACTTAACAAAGCTTATAATAACCTAAACTTAATGGATCCGAGACCAAATTTTAACTTGCAAAAAAAAAAAATATATATATATATAAATTTCGTAATTTTTTTCATTTGGCACGTTGCATAGGTAATTTATCGAAAAATCGACTATCGATAAAAAATCGATATTTTTACATTACGGTAATCTCAACAATTGCCTCGTAAATTAACTCCTCAGCTGCACTTCAAATTCAATTCAGGCTTACAGAGACAACTCCACTATCTATTTTATACTCATTTCAAATATGCTTCCTCTCCTGTTTCTAGCTTTGCTTCTCGCTTTCAATTTTTCAATTCCATTCTTGCAGATCTGGATGAAATATCCCGGTGGGGTTAGTCTCAACCATATAAGAGTCAATTCTTTAAAAACTCGATTTCTTCATGTCTCCCACTCAAAAATACTTCCCAACTTTCCTATCTCCTTCGCCAGCTCTACCATCTCATCGGTGAACAGCATAAATATTCTTGGTCTGAACAAAAGCGACAAATTATCTTGGAAACCTCATATCAAAACAGTTTTCTTTTTCTCTTTTTACGGCCATAGCCATATTCTAGGAGAGGAATTTCCTTAGGGTATTGCTACCTAGGAACCCGGAAGGGGGATCAAACCCGGACCCTTGCCTTTGCGACTCTGTCGCTCTAAAGATCGAGCCACGGTTGGTTTCCTCAAAAATAATGGGCGTTCTTTTCAGACTCCGAATTTCTTTTTCTTCTCCATAGGTGCTCCAACTATTATACAAGTGTTTTCACCCACCCTTGTATGGAGTATTGTTCTGGAAGGTTCTAGTTCCACCCATATTTTTGGATAGGGTTGATTCTAAAGCTAAAAGATTACCTCTTTCTCAACAATGTGACGTTGGGGATAATTCACCCACTTTCCCACAATCAACCACCGTTGGGTTCCCTCGTAGCACTAGAGGTATCTTGTTTCCAAAAAAAAAAAAAAAAAAAAAAAAAAAAATATGGGGATTGGTGACTCCAAACTTGCTACGTACAATGAATCCTTCTTTTCAGCCACCTCTACCCTGTGGAGTTCTACGAACCATACTCTCTCTCTCTCTCTCTCTCTCTCTCTCTCTCTCTCTCTCTCTCTCTCTCTCTCTCTCTCTCTCTCTCTCTCTCTCACTCTCTCTCTCTCTCTCTCTCTACTCTCTCTCTCTTATATATTTATATATATATATATATATATATATATATATATATATATATATATATATATATATATATATATATATATATACTAACTATATATATATATATATATATATATATATATATATATGTGTGTGTGTGTGTGTGTGTGTGGAAGAGAGAGAGAGAGAGAGAGAGAGAGAGAGAGAGAGAGAGAGAGAGTTGATAATTTCTAAAATTGCTACGCTAATTCATTTAAAAAGATGATCAAATTATATCTTACTAAATTTTATTGACATTTATTCATTCTTTTTTTTAATAATTTTAATAAATTAAATATTAATCTACTTGTTTATTTTATGTACTTTTATACATTCATCATTATTATTATTATTATTATTATTATTATTATTATTATTATTATTATTATTATTATTATTATTATTATTATTATTATTATTATTATTATTATTATTATTATTATTATTATTATTATTACTAGTTGTAGTAGTAGTAGTAGACTAGTAGTAGTAGTAGTAGTAGTAGTAGTAGTAGTAGTAGTAATAGTAGTAGTAGTAGTAGTAGTAGTAGTAGTAGTAGTAGTAGTAGTAGTAGTAGTAGTAGTAGTAGTAGTTTTGTTATTATGGTAATTTTTTTAAGATTTCAGATTTTCAATTTCAAGAGTGGTCTCGAAGAGATCAATGAGGAACATTTATAGGAAAAAATAATTTTTTATTGGAGTCTGTAAACTGTTTTCCTGTACCCACAATGTATAAAAAAACGCTTCACAATCATTGACAGACCTTTCGGAAACAAGAAAACTCTTTGCAAACATTGAAAATTTTATCAGGAACAAAAAAAAACGGTTTTCAAATATTGACAAATCTCGGAAACAAAGGAAAAGCTTCGCAAACATTGGCAAATCTTTCGGAAACAAAGAAAACGTTTCGCAAATATTGACAAACTTTTCGAAAGCAAGGAAAGGGATTCGCAAACATGAACAAACCTTTCGGAAACAACGAAACACTTCGCAAATATTGACAAACCTTTCGAAAACCATGAAAACCCTTCGCAATCATTGGGAAACCTTTCGGAAACAAAGAGAACGCTTCCCAAGCATTGATAAATCTTTCGGAAACAAAAAAAATATTTCGCAATCACTGACAAACCTTTTTTAAGTAAAGAAAACGCTTCGCAAACATTGACAAACCTTTGGGAATCAAAGAAAGGGCTTGGCAAATATTAACAAACCTTTCTGAAACGAAGAAAACGCTTCTCAAACGTTGACAAATCTTTCGGTAATAAAGAAATCGCTTCGAAAAACATTGACAAACCTTTCGGAGACAAAAAAAAAACGATTAGAAATCATTGACATATCTTTCGGAAATAATGAAAACGATTCATAAATATTGGCAAACCTTTCGGAAGCAACGAAAATGCTTCTCAAACATTGACAAACCTTTTGATAACAAAGTGAGAGCTTTTGCAAACTTTGACAAATCTTTCGGAAATAAATAAATGAATAAGTAAATAAATAAATAAATAAATAAATAAATAAATAAATAAATAAATAAATAAATAAAGAGAGAAAAAAAATGAAATAAACGTAAATAAATTTTTTAAGTGATTTACGAATTGGGAAAGAAATGGTGCACGAATTAAGTCTAATTTAAAATAATTGACCATTGAAACATAGTAAATAGTAAAAAAATAGAAGCTTAAAAAAATCACCTATCTTCCAGTGCTAAACTCTTGTGCTGACCTCATGTGTTGGCCTTTGGCGTTAACCTCTTGTGTTGGTCTCCTGTGTTGACCCCCAGTGCTAAGCTCTTGTGCTGACCTCATATGTTGACCTTCGGTGGTGAGCTCATTTCAGTGTTTGATGCTCATTTCATTTCATTGTCCTCCTATGTTGACATCCGGTGTTAACCTCTTTTGCTGACCTCCTGTGTGACCTTCGGTGGTGAACTCATTTCCGTGCTTGCTCATTTAATTTCATTGTTTCATTTAATTCATTCATTCACTAAGCTGATACCCATTTTTTATCATAATTGAATGAAAGGATGAGTGTGGACCTTGGGATTCAAACTGGAGTTGATATCGATACCTTTAACTTTCCAGTTGAAAATGAAGACGTTTTCGCTGCTTGTTCTTAAGATAAAGATAAAGATAAAAAAGGAAAGGAATATTAATAAAAAGTTAGGAAAAGAGAGACCAAATATAAAAACAAAATAAGAGGGAAATAAAAGAAAAAAACAAAGGACTACCCCATCAGGAAGAAAAATATAGACTTAGAAAAGAAACACTTGTAACAATTCAGATGAAAATGAAATGAAGATCAACAGGAAAAAAAAGAGTTTCAAGGGAGAAGATCAAGACACTCTTTCCGGAGGGAGATAAACTAATCTGAAAAGAAAATTAAAGCCTTTCCTGAAGAAAATAAACCAATCTGAAATGAAAAATTGAGACTTTCAAAAGAAAAAATATAAAAAAAAAAGAGAGAAAAGAGAAAGAGAGAGAGAGAGAGAGAAAAAGAGAGAGAGAGAGAGAGAGAGAGAGAGAGAGAGAGAGAGAGAGAGAGAGAGAGAGAGAGAGAGAGAGAGAGAGAGAGAGAGAGAGTTGATATTTTCTAAAAGTGCTAGGAAGAGAGAGAGAGAGAGAGAGAGAGAGAGAGAGAGAGAGAGAGAGAGAGAGAGAGAGAGAGAGAGAGAGAGAGAGAGAGAGAGAGAGAGAGAGAGAGAGAGAAGGAGAGAGAGAGAGAGAAAGAGAGATAAAGAGGAGATAGAAAAAGAGAGAGAGAGAGAGAGAGAGAGAGAGAGAGAGAGAGAGAGAGAGAGAGAGAGAGAGAGAGATTCTTAAAGGAAAAGTTAAACTATTCCTGAAGGAGATAAATGAATCTGAACCGAAAAGCTGAACTCTTGCCATTGGAGATAAATAAATCTGAAAAGAATCTGAGGAGGATAAATCAATGTGAAACGTAAAGCTGAGCTTTTCCTGAGTGAGATAAACCAATCAAACGAAAGGTGTACCTCTTCATGAGGAAGACAAATTAATCTAAGCTGAAAAGCTAAGCCCTTTCTGAGGGAAATAAAATAATCTAAGAAAAAAATTGAACGCTTCCTGACTGGGAAAAATCAGACTGAAATGAAAAGTTGAACAACTTCTGATGGACTTAAACTAATTTGATGTGACACTGTGAACTCTTCCTGGGTGAGACAAATCAATCTGAAACTAAAAGTTGAGCTCTTCTTGAGGGAGATAAGCAAATCTGAAACGATGTTATAAAGATAGGAAAAATCAATCTGAAGCGAAAAGTGTAGCTCTTCCTGAGTGAGATAAGCTAATGAGAGAGAGAAAGAGAGAGAGAGAGAGAGAGAGAGAGAGAGAGAGAGAGAGAGAGAGAGAGAGAGAGAGAGAGAGAGAGAGAGAGATAAACCAATCTGAAACGAAAGATGAAGCTCTTCCTGAGTGAGATAAATTAATGTTTAATGGAAGTTTCTGCTCTTCTTAAGTGAGAGAGAACTCAATCTGAATTTAAACGAAAAGTTTGGCTCTTCCTGAAAGAGAGAGAGAGAGAGAGAGAGAGAGAGAAGAGAGAGAGAGAGAGAGAGAGAGAGAGAGAGAGAGAGAGAGACCAATCTGAAATGAAACGTTAAAAGTTTTTCCAATCTTAAACGAAATGGAAGATAAACTAATCTGAAACGAAAAGCAAAACTCTTTGTGAGTGAGATAAAACAATCTGAAACGAGATGTTGAGGCCTTCTAGGGAGGGAGAAACTTATCTGAAACAAAAAGTTGAGCCCCTTTTGAGAGAGATAAGTCAATCTGAAGAGAAAAATGTAGCTCTTCCTGAGCGAGAAAAACCAATGTGAACAGAAAATTAAGCTATTACTGAGGGATTGAAACAATTCTAAACGAAATGCTCGGCTCTCTCTGAGAGAGGTAAATCAATATGAAACAAAAAGTTGAGCTTCTTCTGAGGAAGATAAGCTTCTGTAACGAAGAGTATATCCCTTTCTGATGGAGATAAACTAACCTAAAAAGAATTTGACCTCTTTCTGAGGGAAATAAATCAATCTTAAACGACCTGTGCAGCCTTACCTGGGGAGATAAACTAATCTGAAACGAAGTGCAGAGCTTTTAAAATCTGAGTATAAGATTGAGAAAAATATTCAAGCTAAAAGTTGAGCTCTCCCATAGATAAACCAATCTGAAATGAAGAGTAAGATAAAAAAAATCTGAAGCTTAAAGTTAACCTCTTTCTGAGGGAGATAAACAAATTGTAAGCGGGCGTTCAAGCTCCTCATCAGGGAGATAAACCAATCTGAAGTGAAGAGTGCAGCTCTTCCAAGGTGTCATAAAACATTCCGAAACGAGATGTTGAACTTTTAATGAGGTAAACAAGTCAATCTGAACGAAAGGTGAAACTTTTCCTGACGAAAATAAATTGCTGAGGCGAAAAGCTAACTAAGTCCTTCTTGAGGGAGATAAATCAATCTGAAACTAAATATTGATCTCCTGAAGGAGAGAAACCAATCAGATGAAAAGCTGAGGTCTTCCTGGGGATTATAATCTGAAACAAAAGGTTGAGCACTTAAGAGGGAAGATATATAAATCTGAAACTAAAAGTTGAACTTCCCCTAAGGAAGATAAACCAGTCTGAATAAAAAATGTCGCTCTTCCCGAATAATATAAACAAATCTGAAAAAAAATGAGTAGCTCTTCCTGAGCGAAATAAGTCATTCCGAAACGAAAATGTAGCTCAATCTGAGGGAGATAAACTTGTTCTCAATAGAAAAGTTGAGCTCTTCCTGAGGTAGATAAACCAGTTTTGAAATGAAAATTTGAGCTCTGTTTATGAAGATAAACCAATCTAAAGCGAAATGTTGAACTCTTCCTGAGTAATATATACCAATTTGAAAAGGTAAATTGAAGGAGATTGTTTGTAATGGCTTGTTATAGGAAGAAACTTTCATGAAAAAGGAAAGAAATAACACTAAAGATAGAATTATTAAAAATGTTTTTATATAAGAGAGTTTTGCATGCAACATGTGTATACAAGGATGAACATATTCTAAAGAGTCTGAATGAATGAAGAAATAGGTATGCTATAGAGTATAGACATTACATCTATATATTAAATTGGTTATAGAAATCTTAAAAGATGTATACACAGGCATGAAGATAAATGAATTCAACATACAAAGATTAGTTTATTCGTTGCCATGTAACAACTTACTCGCACGAAGAAATATTATGGAAGTTGTAAAAGATATAAACTGAATATTTGGACTGATGTCTCATCCAATCAATGTGAAGTCACAACGATTAACTTGTGGTACGTGGTTTCTGTATCATTTATATACGGCAACGCAAAATAAAATCATTGATGCATCGTTGGAATCTCTCATCCAATTGCTGTGACGTCCTTAAGAAGTCATAACGAGTGTTATGTCACTTCAAAGATTGTTTTATATTTACTCATCTAACTATTGTAACGTTTTTATGATGTTATAATGATTATTATGACGTTTCTGAGATTCTTTTATATCTCTTAAAGCGAGACGCTAAGAGACTTTGCATAACGTTTAGAACCTACGGAATGAGATGCCAGGGTTTCATTATTTTTTATTACATTACTAAATTTAAATTTAAACCGAACAGACCGACTGACAGTTTTAGACAGACAGAAATTTAGACTAAAAACAAACAAAGAAATATTTATTTAAAATTTAATCAATAATTAATTTAATTAATTTGTCAAGCTCAACAGAATTGCTAAGAAATTTATTTCTTTTTAGCCTCAGAGTAACTGTTAAGAAATATAGACACAAACAAACAGACTGTTACAGACTATAAACAATTAAACAAACACACTGATTAACAGGAAGCAAACAAACAAACATGCTGATGAACAGTTAATAAACAAATAAATACGCGAACTGATGAACAGCAAACAAAAACACATGATGGTGATGATAAACAGCAAACCAATATAGACAAACATAATGATGGACAAAAAGACTATAATATTAAACAAGCACATTCATAGCATAAATACTGACAGAGAGACAGAAAGAAAATAACAAAACAGAATGACTAAGAAATTAATGAACAGAAGACAAATTGATAAATAGATAATAGTACGAACAGCTGATAAACAAATCTATATTAAACACTGATAAACAATAGATTGACAAACAAACAAATTGATGAGCAGCAAAATAAACAGTCAAAAAATATCTGATAAACAACAAACAGACCTACAGACAAAACAAAAAGGCAGAAAAGGCACAGAAAAAAGGACAAACAGATAAATTGGCAAAGAATGAGGAAGAAGAGAAATAAATGAATTCTTTTTCTTTTTCTTCTTCTTCTTCTTCTTCTTCTTCTTCTTCTTCTTCTTCTTCTTCTTCTTCTTCTTCTTCTTCTTCTTCTTCTTCTTCTTCATGTAAAAAAATATTGATGTGCTTTTTTCCTTTCTATTTATGTTAATGTGTAATGGTCAACTTCTCCAAATTAATTTACCAGATAATGGAAAATTAAAATTTTGCTTTAGCATAATCTCTCTCTCTCTCTCTCTCTCTCTCTCTCTCTATATATATATATATATATATATATATATATATATATATATATATATATATATATATATATATATATAAATATATATATATATATATAGATATTTTATTTATAACAATGTATATATATATATATATATATATATATATATATATATATATATATATATATATATATATATATATATATATATATATATATATATATATATATATTTATATAATATATATATAAAAAATATACTATATATATATATATATATATATATATATATATACTATATATATATATATATATATATATATATATATATATATAACTGCTATATATATATATATATATATATATATAAATTTAATTGTTATATTATCTTAATTAACGCTATGTATAGAAATTATTTTGGTATTTTCTTTAACATTTTTGTAATATTTTCTTTACTTTATTGACCATCATAGAATATTTTTGTGTTAAATTATGTGGAAAAAATTGAAAATTGTTTCAGAAGATAGAAGAGTGCTTTAGGTAATAGAAGAGCGTTTCAGAAGATGGAGGAGTGTTTTAGAGAATGGAAGAGTGTTTTAGAAGATGGAAGAATGCTTTAGAGAATAGATTCTTGTTTTAGAATATTCAAGAGTGTTTTAGATAATGGAAAAGTGCTTTGAAGATG
The DNA here is from genome assembly GCA_015478945.1 of Trachelipus rathkii. Lineage (NCBI taxonomy): Eukaryota > Metazoa > Arthropoda > Malacostraca > Isopoda > Trachelipodidae > Trachelipus > Trachelipus rathkii. Next base: position 1,091 of record JABUQX010011246.1, on the reverse strand, counting down.
CATGGAGAAGTGTTTTAGAGAGAAGGAAGAGTGTTTTAAAAGACGGAAGAATGTTTTAGAAAATGGAAGTTTGTTTTAGAATATGGAAGAGCGTCTTAGGTAATGGAAGAGTGTTTTATAAGATGGAAGAGTGTTTCAGAGAATGGAAGTTTATTTAAGTATTTGGAAGAGTGTTTTAGGTAATGGAAAAAGTGTTTTAGAAGCTGGAGGAACGTTTTAGAGAATGGAAGAGTGTTTTAGAAGATGGAGGATTGTTTTAGAGATTGGAAGAGTATTTTAGAAGATGGAAGAAAGTTTGAGAGAATGGGTTTGTTTTAGAATTTGGAAGTGTATTTTAGGTAATGGAAGAGTGTTTTAGAAGGTGGAGGATTGTTATAGAGAATATAAGAGTGTTTTAGAACACGGAGGAGTGTTTTAGAGAATGGAAGAGTGTTTTAGAAGATGGAGGAGTGTTTTAGAGAATGGAAAAGTGCTTTGGAAGATGGAAGAATGTTTTAGAGAATGGGTTTGTTTTAGAAAATATGGAAGAGTGTTTTAGGTATAATGTAAGAGCGTTTTAGAAGATGGAGGATTGTTTTAGAGAATGGAAGAGTGTTTTAGAAGATGGAGGAGTGTTTTAGAGAATGGAAGAGTGTTTTTTAAGATGGAGGAGTGTTTTAGATTTAGAGAATGGAAGAGTGTTTTAGAAGATGGAAGAATGTTTAAAACAATGAAAGTGGTTTTGAAGATGGAAGAAGTTTTAGAAATGGAATAGTGCTTTAGAAGATGGGAAGAGAGATCTTTTAAAAATTCAAAGTGTTCAGGTGAAAGGGAGAGTGCTCTAGAATCTAGAGCAGTGGTCTCCAAAGTACCCCGGGGGGTACGCCAAAGAAGTAGGCTCACGATCACTATATACAATATATATATATATATATATATATATATATATATATATATATATATATATATATATATATATATATATATATATATATATATATATATATATATATATATATATATACTATATATATATATATATATACTTATGCTGCTCTTTGCTCTTCTTGCTACACATATATATATTATATTATATTATATTATATTATATT
>JABUQX010011245.1:0-48437 GCA_015478945.1 Trachelipus rathkii | reverse complement strand
TATATATATATATATATACTATATAGTATATATATAATATATATTAAATATATATTTCGAGTTTTAGCAACAATCTATTAATATTAATATAATTGTATTACCAGGAGTGCCGGACAGACCCAACTTCAAATGCACCAACACCAACCTCTTTCCCCCACCTCCGTCCCATTTAATGAAAACCACCGATGTTCACATATAAGAATTAATATTACTTATTTATGCACTAGTCACCTGAAACACTTTCAAACTATAGGAAGGTTGTGCTGAAGAAAACATCAAATTATTTCTCCTTTCTTGCTGAGAGTCTTGTTTACTCTTTTCATATATAATTTAGCCCAGCAATGCAATACTCTACTCACTTGGAACACTAGTTGGAGACAGGCCAAGTATTTTCCTTAGCAAGTTTACTCAAGCGTGGGTAAACATGTTGCTTCCACCAACTGATGGGATCATCATTTGAAATCAATCGTTTCTTGGTGATAGTTTTCAAATCATTTGCACTACATCTTGTTGGTAAATCGCGTGTGAATTTCTTCAATCACTTACTGGACTGTAATAAGTCTTTCAGTGAATCTGTTATTGATTTTACTTTGATAGAAGGTAATTTGTTCTGCTAGATTTCGCTTTATTCCCTTTTAAATGGGTGGCGAATTTATAGACTATCGGATTGAAGTTTTACAACTGCAATACTAAGTGACGATTTAACTTGTTCATCTAAAATTGTGTTCCAAAAAAAACTTGCCTTCATTAATGGCGGATGCTAAGTAAGTTGAAATAGTATGAAAGTCATTAATTTCCACAGAACCAACCATACGTGTTTTTCACTAGCCTATAGTTTTATTGCCATCTTTCATTCTTTATTAACACACATCATCACACATTTCCATTTGAAACGACTGGTTCAAAATGCTTCCCTTAGCGTACGAGCATTAAATTGGTATTACATCGGCAGACAGAAGCTGCATAGGCCATTCGCGGTTTTATTTTTTTGAGCGTAATTTCTTCAAATGGTTTTTAAATGGCCTATAATAATCAGGTGATATGTCAAAATTTCCACATAGCTAAACGAAACTGTTCACTTTTGAATCGAACTGCTGCGTATCAAGTAAGAGGTTTCTATTGAGCAAATACCAATATCTTCTCCATCATAATGAAGGGTACTATTCCAGCGAGCGGAACGTCTTTGATAACAGTTGACTCAAATTATAATGAACTTCATGCTCGTGAGATCATAGAGTCATCATTACACAGTTGAGACGTGAGTCCGATGTCTCTCATTTAAAAGTTTGCGTCCAGATCATCATAACTGCCAAAATTCAGTATCAAATCTCGACAATAAATATCTGTGCAACATCCGCAGGGAAGCAAACCGCGGATGCGGATCTTTAATATGCGGATGTTCCGCGGATGTTACCTGCATCACTCAATATATATTACATATATATATATAATATCATCCAAGTACCTTAACAACAATACTATAAATCTAGTATATACTATCATATAATATACTATATATATATATATATATAATATATATATATAACTATTCAGTATCTTAATACTATAATATATACATAACATCTACCATTATATGATATCATGTCCATTATTACTACGATATAAACGAATATCACAACGGCTTATCGGCTAACACCGGCAAAAATATCTGTGTAATGACGCGCTATTCTTGTAAAAAATTGTGCAAGTAAGCTCTGTTACATCGTATTCGACGATCTCAAAATATTAAATGTATACGGCCCTGCCACACTAAAATACTATAATAATATAATACACATATATACTACATATATTTACCAATACTATATATATCACTATACAATCATATATATATATATATATATATACTACTATCACATAATATATATAATATATAATATATATCACACCGTTATATAAATATATATATATATATATATACACCGGATATACATACGGTATAATATATTATATACTACCTATATAGATATATAACATTAACTACTATACCTATATAATATAATATAATATATATATATATAAATATATATATATAACTATTTCACTCTACTAATTATTAATATATATAGTCGTCCATTGCACATTACCAAAATTTTACTTCCGATACCGATACCCGATACAAGTTACTCCACAATTTCACTACCGATCACGATGCCGATACCAAATTTTGCCGATACCCGATACTGATACCGATACTTTACTTATAAATATGGACCGAATATATATATTTATATATATATCATATATATATATATATAATTATATATATTATATATATAATATATATGATTATATAATATATATATATAATATATATATATATATATAATTATATATTATATATAGCCTGTTCTTTTTGTTTGTCTTCGAAAACGTAAGAAATGCTCGAGTTTGCGTTCGTTTTTGTCAAAACTTACCGAAAGAATCGCAAGAAATGCCTCACAAACAAATAAGGAATTTCCTAAATTCTGTTAGTAATGCTATTTCTCGTGCTTGCCGAATTTTAAGCACGGTTCTACGAAAAGCGAACAACCAAAGAGGAAGACTAATTCACCTAAACTGCGAAGGTAACATTGAATAAAATCAGCTTTAAATCTAATTTCTCCAAATGGATAAACTCCATCACAAATAGTTGATCCATTTATTTGTAATATAAATCAATTTGTTATTTTTTTTTATTTCTGTTATTCCAAAACCACGTGCTCCATCACAACAGCTGATTCACAATTGTTCTAAAAAACAAAAAGTAAACCAAGCACGAAATCGCGGTTGTTTAAACACAGGGTTTCACACTGGGAAAATTTTTAAATTTGAAGAGCATATCCCTGGCCAAATTCGCAAATTTTCCCTGACCAGCGAGTTCGTTATTTTTGGCGTATAAAAAATCTATTAATCATTATTGCCACCTATTACTGAGTTCATACATTAAAATTATTGAAAAATTTACTTTTAAAATTGTTCATCATCATGGATGAATTCATAAAAATTTTTTTTTAGTAATCATCCTATACCTTCCCATAGCCGTCCAATGCACTTTTTTTATTTTTTTTCGCAAAAACTAAACAGTTTTATTTATAACAAAAAGAAAATAAATTAAAGCTTACATTAATAGCCTAGGTGAATAACGTCCACTGTGATCACAAAAGTTCTTAATTGGAGAGATTTAGGTTAACTTTTTTTCTCTCTCAGCATCTGAATTTTTGATTTATAGCGTTCTTCTGTCAAAGCTTTTTCTGTTTTAACATCTTTTCGCTCCCTTAAAGTTTATTGCATCTGTGTGAATATAACTTTTCTTGAGATGTTCTTCATATCTCCTAGGGGCAGCTCTTATTTGTCAACATTTTGAGTGATAGGAACTTTATGAATACTTTCATAAGATCTTATAGCATTGTCACTTTTCTTTGAAGAAAGTCAGACTGTTCTTTAGATTCTCTACTAAATTGCTTTATTTACAGAAAACCTCCTTCCCACTGTCGCATTTTCCATGCGAAAATATCAGCCCTAATTTAGAAATTTGCCACAATTCCGCATAACATGATTCCCAGGACTATAGAAGAAAAATTCATCAAGTCTCTTAGAACTCTTAGAAGGACAAAAAATATTTTGAATTTTAATTCAAGGTTAGAATGAGCTTCACTCGCAAAGTAGAGTTGTATTGTGCTTTTGCCTTTATCAGCAACAGAATTCTTGATTCAGGTATTGGTCGTACAATGCCTCTAGGCCAATAAAAGCAAAATCTTTGTTTCCCTTGATCTGGCTATAAAAAAATTATACTAGGATTCAATGATGAGAGCCCCCTTGGACAGGCATGTACTTCAGAGGACATCTTTCTAATATCTTTCTATCATTTTGATTAGGGCACAGCTGGGACATTCAACTTGACAAATCGAACAACAGTCTGCTTATGACTCTTTGAAGAAGTTTTTTTTGTTTGAAATTCCCAAGATTAATACCTTTTTACATCACGCAAAAATTGTCTTTGTCATGTAAATCTAAAACAAAAAGCTTAGTTGTTGTAGCAGGCATTTACTGGACTTAAGAAATCTTTTCATAAATTTAGTACGAGACCAGTGTAAATCTCAGTAAACAGAAGTGGACCAAGTGCGGGCTGACGTTTGGAACTTTACGTAAAAATGATTCAGTTCTAAGGAAAGCATTTTAAAAAAGCTCAGATTGCATTTTTAGAAACATACATCTTTGGTGAACAGAAAACATTTTTGTTAATAGTTTGGTGTGAGAGATTGTCGAGCTGTCAACTGCCACAAAAAATCGAACAAATTCCACTTTCGTCAAGACCTCAAAAAAAAAAAAAAAAAAAAAAAAAGTATAAATCCCTAAAGAGACAAAGATATTAAACAGATAGTCTTATAGTTCATTACAGCTATTAAACTAACAATCACTTTGACACCATTTATTCTACCACACGCCTCACTATCGTCATACTTGCATAATTTTGTTTCCATTCAGAAGCCTACCAACCAACACCATATGATCACTAACACCTGCCATAGAGCTTCTCTATTAGCCCTATCATACGCCTGTTGCAAATCCATAAAAACCTAAATACAAATTAATTACTTCTTCTCCCTCATTTTCTCCAATCATTTGTTTCCAATGTAAAGATTTTGATCCACACATCCTCTACACTCCTAAACGCACCTTGTTCTTCACCAATCACCTCCTTCACCGATCCTCGACATAATTCTTTTCGACCAAAATACAGCCATATATCTTCCTACAACACTCAATAAACTAATTCCCCTATATTTCTACAGTCCCTTATCTCCCTTACCCTATATAAGGGTACTATACTGCTCTCCAATTCCTCGGAACTATAACCTCCATAAACGCTTAACACACCTCCAAATCCATCACAATCACCATTTCGTCTCCGTTCTTGATTCATTTCACCAGTAAATTTCATCTATACCTTGCAGATTTACCTATTCTCAACTTTCTTCACTCTCCACCATTAACCTCCTCCTTTGGTAAATAACCTTCCATCCCCAAAATACCTATTCCTTTCTTTCACCATCAAACCACGCACATTCACTATCAACTCTTCTTTACTGCCAAATTATGCAGATCTCGAAGTGTTCTTCCACACTCCCCTCACATCCATTTCATCAGTTACAAAAACACTATCCCTATTTATTATAATAAGCAAGTCTCCCTTATTCTCATTCTTAACCTTCGCGCTACCTTCCAGAAGAGCTTCCTATCTCCCTTGTAATCTCCATCATCCTCCTCCAATCACTGTTCAAATTTACCTCTCTTTTCTCCTACTATGCACCTTTTAGATTTCTTTTTTCCTCCTTATAATTCCAATCATCTTTCTTTTGAAACTTCATTAATGTGACTTTAGTACATTCAACCACGCTTCTTTTTACTTTAACCGCTGGTGCTTCACCTCTTCATTCCACTCACATTTAACATTCTTACTTCCTCTTTAGCACATTCCACAACTCTTTTGCACTGCTAACAATTGCTCCTTCATTTTGCTCCCAGATTTGTTCCACTACTCATCTTGTTCACAATTCAACTGATTTACTTGCAAGCCTCTACATAACTTATTCCTTATTAACCTTGTTCATTACTTCTCTTCTTAATTTACCCACTCCTTCTGTATCCCTTCCTACTCCATCCAAGGCCCCACTAACTTAATATTACATAAGAACAACATAATGATCCGGATAAACCCCTTCCTAAACCCCTCAACGGATTTAACATTACACAACACACTAACTTCAAAGCCATCTCTTCTTCACACACAACAAAACCAATCATACTTTGCACTTCGATACCATCTCTACCTACACAACTCTAGTATAACTTAATCGGATCTCTTGCGTTTAAAGAAAGGTGTATATATATATATATAATATAATAGAATATATATATACTATATATATTATATATATATATATATAATATATATATATATATATTATATATATATATATATATATAATATATACTATATTATATATATATACAACTTACTACCACTCCCAAGAAGGGTCAAGACCCTGTCAGCAGAGCCAGGGCTCTTCTCCATTCTCCTCTATCCTCTAGCACTTTCTTCTTTCAGCTCCTGCATATGACAGCATCCAGTTCTTCTCATTTGAGTCCTCCACTGAGGTCAACCCATCTTTTCCTATGTCTTCCTCTTGGTCTTCGTTTCCTTCGGTCTCCACTCCCATCTTCTCTTGGCCACTCTCTCTCCCTGCATCCTCTCCAAGTGTTCCTACCACCTCAATCTAGGCTGCATCCATCTTTAATCTTAAATATAGCCTTCACTCCCACAACTCCTCCTTATTCTTCAGGTATTTTGTCATGTCTCTTCTAGTCTTTCACCCACTACACTCTTAAAATGTACAACTCGCTGACAGTACTCTACTATCCTCCACTTGTAGTCATACTCCATTCTCTGCCCATAGTTGTAGAATCGTTTAACATCTAAAGCGAATATCACCTTTTTTCACCCGTGACACTCACTTTGTCTCATCTTCAGTATGGCGTACTAGGTACCCTTGGCTTCTTACCCTGCTTCCCCATATTCCACATTGACACGTCTTATCCTACTTGTTATCTGCTGCCACATTCCTATTCCTGCTCCTCCAAATACTTCATTTTAAAGTATCTTGCCTTCCATCTCACCACCAATCTTATATCTCTCAATTACTTTCCACATCTACCTCACTCTTCCACCACCTTTCTCCCCATCATCCCTAAACACCATGATTTCAAGTCTTTTTATGTGCTCATACTGTCATAGCTTAGAATAATGAATAGGGATTGGAATGTTTTTGTAACTGCATTGATTGAAATGGATGTGAAGGGCCATGTGGAAAGAACACTGAGAATCTGTATAATATTAAAACAGTAATGAAGAGGTGATTAGTGAACTGTGTGTGGTTTGATGGTGCAAGAAGGGAAATAGGTACGTCTTCTGGGATGAGCGTCATTAGCAGGAGAGGTAATGGTAGAAGTGAGAAAAGTTGAAAGAATGGGTAAATCCTGCAGGATATAGATGAAATTACACGGGTGAAATGATGCAAGAACGAAGGCGGAGAATTCGGTGATTGATTGGATTGGAAGTTTGTTGTAATAAAAGAGTTATGGCAGGTATAGTTCCCGAGGGAAAGAAAGAGAGCAGTAAATAGTACCTCTTATATAAGGGTAAGGGAGTAAGGGGAACTGTAGGAATATAGGGGAATTAGTTTATTGAGTTTAGTAGGGAAGATATATACTGTATTTTAGTTGAAAGAGTGGGTCGAGTAACTAGTATTTTCACTCGATTGGTGAAGAACAAGCGTGCGGTTTAGGAGTGGTAGATGGGATGTGGGATCAAATCTTTTACATTTGAAACAAATGACTGAAAAATGAGGGAGAAAGAAGAATAAATTGTAATTTAGGTTTTATGGATATGCAACAAGCGTATGATAGGATTAATTGGGAAGCTCTATGGCAGTGTTAGTAATATATAGGTTTTGATGTAGGCTTCTCAATGCGAATCAAAAGTATGTAGGACAATAGTGAAGCGTGTGCATGAATAACATCGGTGTCGACAGTGATTGGGCTAATATTTAATAATGAGTGCAGGCAAGGGACTGTGTATGTCCTTGGTTAATTCAATGTTGTATATGGATGGGGTTTGAAAGAATAGAAGATGTGGGTGGCAGGAAATGGTGTAGAAATTGAGGAGAATGGAGGTGAGTAGCAGGGGTGCCCTACCTGTATATGCGGATTGATTGGCTTTGTGTAAGGGAGTTTGAGAGGATTGGTTAGAGAGATTTGGGTAGGTGTGTAAAAGGAGGGGTTTGAAAGCTAACGTAGATAAGAAGTAGGTATGGTGTGAGTGAGGACATCCTCAGTGTGAAGTCATGTAGATGGTGACAGCTGGAACAAGTGTCTGAGTTTAACATATTTAGGATATACTGGTTGGATGAAAAGGAACGATTGATGCAAGAGTGTAGTAGGGAAAGTTTGAATGGCAGAAGTTGCTGGCTGCAATTAAATCGTTGGTGGACGTAAAGGACTAAGTCTTGAGTTGGCTAGGGTCTTACATGAGGGTATTTAGTTAACCTGTGTAATGTACGGTAGTGTGACTATGGTCTCGGAATAAGAGGTATAGATCTAAAGTTCAATGTGTTCGAATGGGAACAATCTTAGGGTGTTAGGTGTGAAAAGAATGATACAAATGAGGAATGAACGTATTAGAGAGTTCATGTGGGTGAAGAAAGGGGTAAATGAGAGAATAAATGAAAGTACGTTGAGATGGTTTGACCATATGGAAAGGTGAATGACAGTCGGGCTTGGTAAAGCCCGGCGTTCGTATTTAGTCCGGTGAGTTGTTGGACAATCTGACTGGCTGTTTAGAACCGAAACAAAAAGTGGATTGAGTCAGTAAAGGAATGTCTGAGGAGAGAAATGTGAATTTGCATAGGCGGAGAATAAAGATGGCATAATAGGAGTGATCGGCAGGGTTTGTAGAGGGAGGCTTAATGGTTTAGTGGCTCACCTGGACCAGGGGTATGAACCCTACCACTTGACGATATTGCCATATTGAGGCGCTACTGGTTCATGCGCCGTAAGCGTTCCTAGGCGTGGCATTTTCTGACTGCGACTGTTTCTTACTAATAGGTATAGAGGGGCGTAAAAAGGCTGGCTTTTTTTTCAACCATGTGTCATATCTTCACTACTACCCTTTTTCCAATGCAAGTCACGCACCTTTACCCCCAATGTGGGGAAACACTATGAAAGGAAAATGATGAATGATCATATATACAGAAGTCAAACCCAAGGGTAAAACACGGAAGAACGCAAAACAAGTTAAACAGGTGAAACACGTATATATATTATATATATATATATATTATATTATATATACTATATTAATATATATATTTATAATATATATATATATATATATATATATCATTCGGAACAATTGAGCGTAGAAAATTAGTGAGAGTGATAGGGGAAGGAGAATTTTTCCACTCCTTATATGCATTGTCTCAATTCGAATGCAGAAGAACGGGCTCTCTAGCTACTTCTGTCTATGTCAGTTTGTGAGTATTTTTTTTATTGTTTTATTTTTTTTTCTAGCGAATGATAGCAAACCTGTTTTAATTTTGTTGTATACTTGACATGAATTAGGAATTAATTTTCTAATATTTTCATAATATGTTTTTTGAGTTTCAACGGCAGTAGAATTTTGTGATTAACAAAAATCCTAAATATTTGAAGTAGAGGACCAGAGAAAGCTTTTTTTTTTTTTTTTTTTTTTTCCGGAAAATTTATGATAGAAATTTTTTTTTATTTTTACCCTTAATATATTTAATTATATTCAATCTTTATTCGTTCTGAAAGTTTTAGTCCCTATGGAGATCTTTTTTTTTTTTTTGCTTTCTTGATTTGTAAAAGGTCATCTGATTTAATTAGAGGTTAGTAAAATTTGGTGTTTACAATATCTAGTTACTTAATTTTACTTACATTATTTATATCAGAGAGAACAAGCACAATAGTTGCTGAAAAAAAAAATGGTAAGGAAAAAGTTCCAAAGTAAATTCAGACATGTCATCTGTTGCTAGACTAAGTCAAGAACTCAGCAGAGTTAGAGTTCACTGACAATCTGGTCGAGTCTCTGAGTGCCCAGGTTTGAATCCTGAGGTCAGTAAATCACTAATAAACAGTTTATTCATACCTCATTTTCATCTAATCCAGAAATTTGTCCAAAAGATTTGTTATTTGGTGTAAGGTCCTCCTTGATATCCAAAATCTCACCTTTTACTTCAATCTCATTTTGGACATCGAGAGTTGAGCCAAAATTTCTTTCCTGTCAAAAAATACTTTGTTGAATATATTTTTAAAATTTTTATTATATGGTAACTACTACTACTACTACTACTACTACTACTACTACTACTACTACTACTACTAATAATAATAATAATAATAATAATAATAATAATAATAATAATAATAATAATAATAATAATAATAATAATTTTATACTAATAATTCCAACACTGAATAAAAAATAATTGTAAAATTTATATTTTTTGTAATTTTATTATTTAGTTTATTCTAAAATAAATTTTTGAAACAAAACTTTACAATTATTTTTCATGTTCTATATCAACATCAACAGGAAAAATGTAAATGTTAAATTTCTCAAAAAAAGAGTTTCTTTATAAGATTTTTTTTTTTACAGAAATTTACATTATAAAGTGCATGATACCCCTATGTAAGAGTTGATTCAAAGGCTTTAAATGTGATTAGAATTTATATTTATGAGAAGTAAAATGATACTAATAATAATAACTTTCCGTACCAGATTTTCTTCCGATCCTGAAACTTGCTCTAATTGATACACACAGACTGTCTCAACTTCGGAACTTTCTAAAAGCTCCTTTTTAATTTCAAATGTATCATCTTCAGTACTTTCAAAATGCTCCTCCTTAATTTCAAATGTATCATCTTCAGTACTTTTGAAACGCTCATCCTTAATTTTAATCTCACATTTGACATCCATAATGGAAACAAATTGTTTTCTTTAATAAAAAATCATAATATCTAAAAAAAAAGAAGAGGCAACTGTCGCTGCTTGAGAAAAAAATTATTATAAATTATCAATATATATATTTGATAATATTGAAAACATTCTTAATATATATATATATATAATATATTATAAAAAATATAAATATATATATATATATATATATATATATATATATATATATATATATATATATATATATATATATATATTTTATCACAGTGTAAATACATATATATATATATATATATATATATATATTTATATATATATTATATATATATATATATATATATATATATATATATATATCTTATATGATAATAATATATTTATATATATGTATAGATAAACATATTATTTATATTTATATATGCGTCGGGCGGGGGACTTGGACCACCTTAGGCATAAGTCTGTTCTCCCGACTCTCCCCTAATTGCACTTTTTGGAATTTTTGCTTTTTTATATATAATCACGCCCCTATAGTCGGTCATAAGCACACAAAAAATAATAATGTAATTCTAATAATAAAATTTTATTAAAGTTTTGAATAACGCTGAGTCAGCCTGACCGTGGAGGGTAGAAGCGGACCATTGAGGGGTGACTCAGACCATCTGTTTAATTCGTCTTTTACTTCTAAGTTCAATTTTTATCTTTAATTTTTACTTAATATAATTAATTATATCATATTTAAAATTCGGAATTTAAACAATAAAAATTTCCAATAATGATAAATAAAATAAAGAATAAAAATAAGAGTTGTCCGATTCACCCCTCTCCGCTCAAAAAATTTTTGACACTTTGTTGAATTCGTTTTTTTTATAAAATTTTTCATTTTTTTAAAAAAACTTTTCACTAACTATAGGTAACTTTATATATTTTAAATTAATATACATAATAAAAATTGTCAATAATAAGTACGTAAAATCAAAATAAATGGTGTCCGAGTCACCCCGTCCATCAATTTTTACGCGGGTGAATCGGACCAAGTTAGCCCCGTTTTTTTGCCACTATTACTGTTTGGATCAAAAATTTACTTTGCCAGTTTAAAGCTAACATTACTCGAGTGTATCCACTGAAAAAATAATTAAAATCCCATCCACAATTTTTCATTTTAAACGAAGTTAAAAAAACTCAACATTTCTCAAAAGTGAAATTCTATTGAAGGATTTTGTACCCTAATTTCTAACATTTTTAAAATATACAAAAAACTTTCTAGAATTAAAGATGATCTAAATTAAAACTTGTAGTACTACCGCGTGGCTATTAAATGAGCGAAAATTTTTTTTTTTTTATTATTATTTTTTATTTTATTAGAGTGACGAATCACCCTGCCCTAAAGAGAACCGGATAAGATCCTTTCAACTATTATATATAAATATATATTATATATATATATATATTATATATATATATATATATATTATAATATATATATATATATTAATATATCATATATATATATTTATAAATATATAATATTCTTAATGATATATATATATATATATATATATATATATATTAAAATTTATTGTAAATATAAAATTAAACTTTAATATGCACAAACCCAGATTTTATAGTAAAAGTAGAAAGCCATAAAATATGAGTAATTTTTTTTCTCTTATTAATTTGATTGATAAAATAATTAGTTGTGTAGAAAATAGTTGAACAGATAACACACACTCATTTTAGCTCTTAAAAGTTATTTACCCTTCTTTATATTAGTGCTGCTATACTTAATACTTTATTAAAGAGAAGAAGCTTGTAAAAAAAATAGCGAATTGGAAGCTTTAACTGTTACAAGTAATTTAAAGCCAATTTTATTGTTGGTTAAAGTTCAATTTTTTTTTTGAATAATTATTTATTTTTAAATGTATAAAGTTTCAAAAGGTTATATCCTATTTACTTTGAATAAATACTGCTAATTTTGGTGTCTATCAGATGATGGTGAGTAAGTTGGTGGAGTTTATTTTGGGGATTTAGAAGGAACTAGATATATATGTTATAAAATTGTGTAACAGGTAAACTTTCCTTCTTTTATTTTTAGTTATAATTTAGTTTATTATTTAATTATAAGTAAACCTTCGCTATTTATTATTATTATTATTATTATTATTATTATTATTATTATTATTATTATTATTATTATTATTATTATTATTATTATTATTATTATTATTATTAGGTACTAATTAATTCTTTTACAATTCAAAAAAGATTGAGGAGTCATTTTTCCTTACATTCAAAATTAGAGTAAAATAGGCTGCGTCACAAATTTGAGTTGGTTTGTTATTACAGTTTGGATGTTTAAATATGTTTGTTCTAATAATTAACATTGAGAACATTAGAAAACTATTCAGGCCTTACATCGCATAACTTTGATATAGACTACCATTTAAGTGGTCCTCAGCTTATTTTGAGGTAAACTAATATATATATATATATATATAATATTATATATATATATAATTATATATATAATATATATATATAGTATATATTATATATAATATATATAATATATATATATTATATATTATATATTATATAATATATATATAAATATAGTATATATATATATATGATATATATATTATATATAGTTATACTAATATATATATATATATATCCTTATGCAAGTAAGACTTTCTAATAACAGTTTGCAATAATTTAAAACTAATTCTTCTTAAAACTTCTTACGCTTGATAGCCTAGGAAGGCCTGCTAATTTTGTTAAAAAATTGAATAAGCTAATTTCTTTAAATAAATTAGAGCAGTGAATAAATTTTCTAAAAAAAAAATGTATGGGATATATATATATATATGGTATTTGAAAGTGTTTAACTAACAAACTTAGGTTAAGTGATTCTCTGGCATTGGGTTAGCATTTTAAATTTACTTATTTAATTTTTGATCATTTTAGTAAATAATAAATTTGATCATGACTGATGATAACTCGACTGAAATCTTGGTTGTCAAGGTTTCTGTTTCAGAACTACTGTGTAAAAGGGGACACAATAGGAGTAAAATAACTTTCATTCTTAAAAAATTTAAACACCTTAAGATTTTATGTCAGTTAAATGTTATTCTCTTCAAGAGTCAACATAAAATCATTGAAGAAAAAAAAAGTTGCTGAAATAAAATCCTTTAATGGAGAAATACTTAACTTATTTGAGGATCATAACATTGAGGAATCTGAAATAAATTTTGTTTCTAAAGAAATTGAGGGTAAGAAGGTAGAGTATCATTTCTCACAAGAAACTGAGTTAACAGATTTTAAAGAATATCTTGACATTAAACAGGATGAGGTAGAAAAATCTGCGGATAGTGTTGTAAATAGTTCTCAATTTTTATAAGCATTAGGTCAGGCTAATTTTAATGAACCAAAGCTTCCTCCTCTTGAATGTGGTTATTTTGAGGGAAACTACAAAGATAAGTTTGAGTTCCATATTTTCTTTGCTCAATTTAATAACTTAATCAATTCTAAAAATTATCCCAATAAAATTAAACTGTCTTACTTACATACCTATTTGAAAGGATATGCAAAATAATTAATAGGTTATATATCTCTTCTGGATGAAAGTTATCCTATAGCTATAAATCTTTCAAAAGAGCAGTTTTTAGATGTACCCCTCATCAGATGAAATTTTCAAATGTCTATTAGAATTAAGCCCACCTACAGGTTATGATCAGGAATTTAAAGGTGTTAAAACTTATATAAATAAATTAATATATTAAATAAATAAATGTATAACTGAGGATGGAAGACTGGTTAAGCATGACTGAAAATTTTTTAGGGTATGTATTTTTAACACCTCAAAAGATACTATTCACATAGCCAAAGTGGATTTCAATGCATCTGCCAGTAGCAAACATCTAATTCTTTCAGAGACTTCTAAGTTAATTGACACTTTGGGCTTGGCATTGCCACTGATTATGAGTGGCAGACTGTTGGTAAGAACTATCTGGCAGAAGAAATATAAATGGAATGATCAGAGGATGTGATTGACAAATGGAAATTGCTTGTGTGATATAGCTGAGGTGCATAGGATAGAATACCCAAGGAAAGTGCTGAGCTGAATGAAAAATTGACATATGGAATGCAGGTCTTCTGTGACAGCTGTAAGGATGCTTATGGATTTGTGACATATGGTTATACAGATAAGAATGAAAGTAGTATGCTATATTCTAAGGCAAAAGTAGCTCCTGTGAATAAGAGAATCTTATAACATCCCCACTCTCGAATTTTTTAGTATAATCTTAGCATTACAATGTCTTGCTTATGTAGACTCACAAGTGGTACTCAATTGGATATTCACTAAGGAAACAAACTTAAATCAAAATCAGTAAAAATAGAATATGAGATTTCCTTGGATTAACTGAGGATTTAAAAACTACTTTTAAAATTTTCTATGCATTTTACTTATATTAATACTCTATGCAACCCTACTGACTTAGTAGAGGGGAGTTACCCTTAAAAAAATTTAATGAAAATTTTAATCTTTGGTTGAATGGGCCTAAATTTTTAAGTAGCTAATGATTTGGTAATAGTAGCGCAGAGGGGGCTTCACCCCCGATTTTTATAAAAATCATAGGATAGACTTTAAAAAAATAATAATGAAGAATAAAAATAAATAAATGTGGCGGTCTCTTTAGGAAAAAAAGTTACAGCCTCTCAAAGTTGTTAAAACTCCCATAGGATTTTCTTATTAAAAATTCTTTTTTTTTTTTTTTTTTTTTTTAAATCACAGGATATGCTCTAAAAAAAAAATAATAATGAAGCATAAAAAAAATGAAAATGATTTAAGTCTTTAGTAAAAAAAAGTTACAGCCTCTCAGAGTTTAAAATTTTCCCATAGGCTTTCTTATTAAAAAAATTAATGGTTGTATGCATTATTAGTGGGACTTGTCATTTAGGGCCATCCTATGTTCAGATGTTATGATAATTGATTTTTGTGTAAGTTCTATAGCATTAGATGTTCATCTGTATGATAACCATAACAAAGAGTTACTAATATGTCAATTACACTGAAATGTTCAACTAGAATTTGGCCGAATGAATATTTGAGAGCTGCTATAACGCTCTGTATATTGATCAATACAATTGAATAAGGTCTATAGTGTGAGTTATTGTAAGTGATATGGCTTTCATGGATGCGGAGTGTTCATTTTAGTGCATATTCTTTAGTTTTTCTTTATTTATTTTTCTTATTTATAATAGTTGCAGAAATTTATTTTTTTTGCTTTTTTTTTTTACTAATTGAAAATATTTTAGGTAATATTTTAGTTATATTATTAAACCTGTGATTTTTATAAAAGATTCATGGTGGGTGAAGCCCCTCTGCACTACTATTACCAATGATTTAATACTGTATTAAAATTATAAACATTTAATATATTAATACATCCACCTTGTCATGCAGGTCAAGTCCCACATGACCAGGAAAGGAATATTAATAAGAAAGTTTTTTTGATTTCATACATCAAAGTAATGGGTGGAAAGAACCATTGCTGTTATATATCTTTGAACAAACTGAAAAGAATTCAATTAAATATTATAGTTTTATTATTGAAGTGATGGTTTGCATCGGTGAAAATGTATAGAAAGCTGATTGGTGGTATGACGTAAACATATGCGTTTCACCAGTTAGGAAAACTGAACAAAATTCGTTTGGTAACAGTATATGATACCAATTAGATATTCACTATTGAGAAAATACACTGCTTAATGTCAGTTAATTAATTTTTTTAGATTCCCCAGTCTGGGATGAGAAAATTGGTTATATAATGATGACTCTTGAGAAGACGTAAATTACCTTTTTCTAAGTAAATACTTTATTGATAAGATTAACATGATTAAGAGTTGTGACATTCTTGGGGTATTTCAGAAAGGTGCAAATTAAATACTTTTATACAATAAAAGTTAATTATAAATTTTTTTTTGATTGCAATCTTCCTCTTGCATTGGACAACCATGCCACCTGCAAAATCAAATTTTACTTACTTTTTTACTTTTTCATTATTTTTATCTGCTTCTCATTCTTGCTTTTTGGACATCATTATTCATACTATCGCAAGATATATTGAGTATATATTGATTAAGAAGATTACTCATTTTATACAGTTATATGTAATACAAAATACATATTCCATAGAACACATCTACAAATTATATGATATATTTTACATCTAGTTATAAGACACTAAAGCTCGTTTTCGTATTTATGGCATTTGGTTCTTACACTCGGATAAGATATAAATTCTTACGCATTTTTAAGATATTACTGTTTTAGTGCCATAATCGATCATTTCTTGTCGATATAATAGTCTTTATCTTAGCTAAATCTTGTTAAAACTTTTATCATAACAAATATTATCTATAATCTTTAGGTTTATTTTCTAATTGTCTTTACTGATATTTTGTAAATTATTTTTTTATTCTTTTTTTTAATTTATTTCTATTGTTGTTTGTTTATAGGAACCTTCTCTTCTTCTACTTTCTTTACTTTTTTTCTTCTTCTCTTTACTTACTATCTTTCTCTTATTTTTTATTATCTCTTGCTATGGTTCTTTAATTTGTTTAGCTAGACTCTTCTCTCTATATATCTTTTTTCTTCTATACGATACTTCTCTCTCTCTTCTCTATCTATTTCTCTTCTTTACTTTATACTGAGTTTTCGATTATATATCTGTATCATAATATGCTCTTGATTAAGGTTTTTCCTTATATCTTTTTATTACTTTTTATGGTCATCTTATTTTTTGTTTATCAGCTTCTATTTCTCTTGTTTTTGCTGTCTTGGCTTTTTATTATTTATCTTTTATTATTATTACTATATAGTAGGTATTTTACATTCCATTTTATGCGGGTTTTGGATGTTGTTGTTTTGATGATCTGATATTTCTGATTACTTTTCTCGCTTCTCTCGAGTGCTATTTAACTGTGCGTTTTCTCTTTGTCATCTTCTTATCTTCTGTTCTCTTCTCATATCTTTTTTCTCTTTCTTTCTTCATTCTCTTCATCTTCTATCTTCTCTTTTCTATCTCTTAACTCTTATTCTTCTTTCTCAATTTCTCTTTTCTCTCTCCATCTCTCTCTTCTCTCTCTCTCTCTCTCTCTCTTCTCTCTCTCTCTTTCCTTCTCTCTCCTCTCATTCTTCAATTTTGCTGCATTCATCTCTCGCGTTCTTCTCTCATTTTCTCTCTTTCTCTTTCTCTCATCTACTAGTCTCCTCTCCTATCTCTCTCTCTCTGCGTCTCTCTCTCTCTCTCGTATCTTCGTCTTCTTTCTCTTCTCGTTTCTCTTCTCTCTTCTTCTCTCTCTTCCATCTTCTCTCTTCTCTCTCTCTTCTTCTCTCTCCTTCTTTTACTATTATTTTTTTTTTATTTTTTATATTTGTTGTTTTGTTATGTTGGTGATTGTATGTAGTTGATTTGTATGTGTTTAATAGTTGTTGTTTATGGTTTTTTAGTTGTTTTATTATTGTTGTGTTATTGTTGTTGATGTTGTTGTTTTGTTGTTGTTTGTGTTATGTTATTGTTATAGTAATAATAACGTAAGTTTATATTTTTTTTATTCATGTATGGTATATTACCTAGAAGCGATGAGTTTGGGAACTTTGACACATGATCTAACCTCTTATGCGTGTTGTGGCCTAAATTTTTGATTTATCTAATCAAAATCGCTAAGAGATTATATGTAATTCTAAATCTGTCATTAAATAGTTATAAACTATCACAATAATGTTTTACAGTCTGGATGAGAGAGTTCGTTTGGTCTTCTTGTGTTGACAGCTAAGGGGCAAAAAATGAGTGGAAGTGTCAAAGTTTGCGCCTTCTATTTTTGATTTTGATAATTATTATACCTCCAGTCTAAGAGTTGATGCCCACCAAGATTTTTTAGTATAATATATGTAATTTAAGTATATAATGATATTAATGATTACTAATATAAGTTAGTAATGTCTGGGCGTGCATGAAATATTAGATGTCGGTACAGTATGCTTTGTTTCTATTAAAAAAAAAAAAAATAAAAGTAAAATATACATATAAATACTTCACTATAGTTTAAAAAAAATATAAAAAAAAAATCTTTTTAAGCAGCATATTATTTGACCACACTCTTGTAATAATATTTCGGTTTTGAAGGAAGGGTTGATTTATGTATGTAAGTATTAGGGTGTAAAGGAGTTATAGGCCAATTGCCAGTTTTAGCTTATTATGGTTATTAATCTGGCAACCTTAACCGTATCTCGAATGTATTTTACTTCAGTATTGCTTTTGAGCCACCATTTGATCTTAGCCTTTTTCTGGACTACCTACCCGTTTATTGGCCACCTAGGCCTTATTTTTACTAGCTTTTCCGGTTCTTTATGTTTGGTAATCGTTTCCTAGGTAATCCGGGGCCGTCTGTAATATTGAATGCCATGGTCGTTGAGTTGATTTATGGGAGTCCCTAAGGGGTACCAGGTTATTTTTATGGGTGTCAATGTTACCCCACCTCACGCATCAAAAAACCCCATGTCATAAAAGAATATAACTCAACCACTAATACATTAATACACCAAACACGTCACTTATACATCAATTTAACAATTAATTAATAATCTCTTTACAATCTTTTTTACATATATTAATACACCATAAAACCTCTAAAATAACACGTTTATGCTTTAATATAAAGTTTTTGATTTAAAAGATGTCCAGTGAACAGATTTTCATAAGATGACCTTATTAACCTGCGTATAGCAATGTTGCGCACAATATTTCAAAATTCTTATCCATATTGTTTCAACATTTTTCTGAGTCGAGCTTTTGCTTTCATCAATTGTGATTTATTTAGAAGTGCTAACCGTATTCAATTGCTTTGACAACAAAATGTGATTCAAGCGTTTTTCTATAATTTTTTATTTATTAAGAAGATAATAGGACTTAAACACTAATAAATAGCTGTAAAGGGTGTAAGAGGTCAAAGTTGTCCCCCCTGTTATTGACATAAAGTATACCTTCGATTTATCGGGTTTAAGAGTACTGATTAGGAACTTTTAACCACATTGACACTTAGAGTTGTTTAAAATAAACGTGTTTTTTTTTTAAAAATAGATTCATTTAATGACATCAAATTTTTTTGTTTTTGTTTTTTGATTGTGTTTTTTTATATTTTATCTTTTTTTATGTATTTTTTTGTTTATTTGAATAAATTCTTGAAATTATTTAGAGCGTTTAAACTTCTTGAAATTATTTATCTTAGTTATGATAGGAAAGCAAGTGTTTAAACAGGTATATATAATATTAATTAATTAATATATTATAATGAATATATATAGCTATATACAGCATAAAATGGTTTAAGTTTATAGATAATTATTATCTTCTAAAATTAAAACCTTGACAATGTGGTATATGAAACGAACACTATCCTTGCCTTTCTGATTTTACATGTTAAGGAGAAGATATTATACATGACATAAGGTTAAAAGAAGTCGACTGGTGTTGTATAAATGGGCGTTCTTCTTTCCACTCTTAGTTGTGCCTTAATTTATTGAATTTGGATTTATGAATTGATTTACAAAAATGGAGGGAAAAACCCCTTGCTAATCCTATATTTACTTGGTCGAAAATCAGAAAGAGTATGTAAGAGCACAGCAGGAATCAAGAGGTAAGGAAGCCAAAGTAAAGAAATGCATAAATGCTAACAAAGCAGAAAAGAGGAACAAAATAAATTAAAGCTTTCATTTGACACTGTCCTTAATCACTGTAATAAATCTGATTATAGTTTCAAAGTTGCTTCAATAGTGAAGGACAATAAAGGCATTATATTTATAATTATTATAATATTATATTATTATATAATTTATGTAATATATATATATTTTTATTATATTTATATTTATAATATATATTATTATAGATTATATATATATTAATTATATTATATATATTTAGTAATATTACTATATAATATAATATTATTATATATATAAAATATATATATATATATATTATATATATATTTATATATTAATATATATATATAATATATATATTTAGATTTAATATATATTATATATTATATATACCTATATATATATAAATTATATTTATATTTATTTATATTATATATTATTATATATATTATATTTATATTATTTTATTAATATTAATATAATATAATATATAAATAATTGAATAGCGATTATTGTATAATTTGTGAGTTGATATGATGGTATATGATTATTTTTTTATAGTGATTTAGATGTTATTAAGATTTTATTTCATTATTATATTATTGATATATTTATTTTATATTTTATAATAGTTTCTAGTAATATTTTATTTTATTTACATTAATATGAAGTATATATTTTAGTCTTTACTTTTATTTACTTCTTTATTTGATCAGTAGATATTTGTTTCTACATACAACATTTATTTTACTGAATTAACCCTTGATCATTGAAACATATTATTTCATAATTTTTCTTCAGGTTCAAGCTTTCAGAAGGTCTACAATCTGAGCAAGGAAGTAATGCTAGATGTGGATGAAAAGATGATTTGCTGGATTAAAATGGTCCATTAATTTTCCTAGAAAATAAGAGGGACTTCAGTGTATAATAAATATTTCTGATGGCTTCCACTTTAATCCAAAACAATTGTTAATTTCTGTCTTGAGCAGCATAGTGTTATTAGTTATATTACTAAGCATAATATGCAAGATATCAATTATTTTAAGTAATGGTTTGTCCTTCAGTCGCGGGAATTCTAGACCTTCCTTCCACTTACATAGCTGCATGTGAGAGATAATGTTTACCTCAGCACATGCATTAAAGTATCCCTCAAAAAAAAGAAATAGGTCTCGACGAATGAACTTATGCTGGATTAAAACAATATTATCAGTGTCATTAACTTGGAATATTATATTGACAAAGAGGGGGGATAGCTCAGAGACCTTCCTAGAAGTTCTCTCTGTCAATAATTGGGTATAAATACTACCTTTGTACTGTACATCTCCACTCTGTGAATGAGGAGTGTATGCAAGTTTGTAATTCACCCTGAAACCAACACCGGCAGAAAGAGTAAAACCTTTTGACCCCTTTTGAAGCAGGACCTGAAAAATAATCGAATTGAAGTTCTGATAAACCAAATCTTATAATGTCCTCTCTGTTCATCTATAGCTTACTTGAGTCAGAGTCTGGAGCTCCTCCTCTCTTAATCCACTTTTAAATATAGCTTATGAGTAAAGGAATCATGAATTTTATATTTAGATTATTATTATTAATATTTATTATATTAGTTGTTTTGGTTTAGATTTTTTTTATCTATTTTGAAGATTTTTTGATTTTTTTTTTGATTACACAGGTGTGTGTGTTTTTTGTTTTGTTTTTTTGATGGAGGTGGTCTTATCAAGTGAGCGCCATGATTGGAACAGGTACTGAGGGAGTCAGAATGACTATGGAAGAAGTGTTACGAACAAGCTGAAGTTTTATTATATTCTCTCTTGTAATGGTTTAATGGAATTCCGTAGAGTACATTTTAAGTTAGACTCTTATCATCGATCAATCAGTTACTAGTACTTTTTTGTGGTTTATCTGATATTATTTATTTCGTGAGTGTAGGTATTAAGGTATACTTATAAGCATGATAGTCGATATATTTTAGATTTCTCTAAGTTTTAGTGTTGATAGTCAGTAAGACAGTTTCTTGCGGTAGTTTTTTTACGCTTCAAATGTGTAAAGAAGTCTTTTGTAATGGTGGAATAAGTTAGGGAAGTAAACTTACTTTATTTTCACTGAAGTTTCCATTTTTACAAAAGTTTGTTTTTACAGTATATATATAGACATAGAGCTCTAAACCTCCTTCATTTTCTTTTTATTAGTTAATTAAATATTTAATGAAATAGAGAAAGAAATAACGAAAAAATGTATTTAATATATAAACAAATTAAAAACAAAAAGTAAACACATAATATTAAATAGATTTAATAATGTTGCTTTTATCATCATGGTTTTTTTTTTACCAAACAGAGAAAAAACTGTTTTTTTTAAGTTATAAAATAGTCCGTTTATTTATTCAATCTTTACCTATCTCTAAATTGACATACATCCTTATATGCGTGTGTGCCAAAATTTATTGATACTATAAAAAATCTTCTAATGGATCAACAACTACGAAAGTGAACTTTTTATCTCAAAGTAGAACCAGAAGCTAGGACTCACAGAGAGAGAAGTTTCAGGTTCTTAGTTGTGATGTCGAGCGGACAGGGCCATAATAAAGCGAGTGGTGTCAAAGTTGCCCCTCATTTTGGGTTAATTTACACCCCATGTCAAAAGTGAGCGCCGACGCATTGTAATATGTTTGAATTATGAGTGTATAATTTTCGTATGTTATATTCGTATTGGTTAGTAAATAATTACATGCTGTATAATGTATATAAGTTAGTTCTGGTATAGACTTACAGTAGTCTATCTATCAGTATACTACACACAACCTTATACTGAGTTATAGATGAAAGAACAAAAAAGTTTGTTTACCGAGATTCATACTATAGTTGGGTGTCTTCGCATATTGTAATTAAAAAATTAATAAATATTAAATATCATTGTTTTTTGATAAGCGATTATGGGACTTTTGTATACCTATTATACATCTTATTAATCTCTCTTAATATAAAGGTTAGGTTTCATTTGGTTATTGAGTGTAAGTGAGCAATGCCTATGTATTAAATAGCCTTATTTTATGGTATTATTTTAATCATGTGCAACTCTTATCAATCTAGAATTACAAGCAATATCTGTTAGCTTACTTTTGGCCTCCTATTTATCCTATTCCTTTTTCTGGTCTACCTCTATTCACATCGTTTCTGGCTCGGCGAACCTAGCCATTTCTAGTCTTTTCCGTCTGTGACTTTACGTATCTAATTCTCTATGGTATTCCGTGATAGTCTCTGAATCTGAATTTGGAATAATTCCTATTGAATCGATATTAGTTAGTATGGTGGTGCAAGATCTCATAATGCTACCAGGTATTTTTTTAGGGAGTGTACAGATATTGTTACACCGTCCCTACCACCATCAATAAATATACCCACATAAGTTCAAAGTTAAACCCAACTTATAATTTCAGAGGTCAAGTTTATACAATATAGCGTTTAAATATTGATTCCATTCTAATATTTAAGTTGCCATGATTTATATTTTATAATTCTTTATGCCGTTATAAATATGAACACCTTTTGCATTTATATAAAATAATAGTATTTTTTTTAACTTTTTTCATTATTTAATTAGTTGATTATATACTAATTGATTACTATATTGGGTATATTTAGGAATAATATGGATAATTTCTATAATTAAATAAATCGAGAAAATTCTTCCTATAACTATCTATACATATTAATTTCAATTGTAATATATCCTATAATATTTATTAACCCGACTGATTTTTTTCAATTCATTTAATATTTCATAATTGATTTTTTTTTTAATTGTGTATTTCAAGTTTTCCTTCTCAATCTTTTTTAGATATTTACATAGTAATACGGATAGAACTAACGATAAAGTATCATTATAGTAAAGGTCATAGTTGCCCTCACGTTGTTGACAATAGTATATCCTCGGTACGGTATTATATATTTATATTTATTATATTTTTATTAGTGTCTGGAGTGTAGTTTTAATGTTATTGTATTATATATATATTATTATTTTATTATTAATTATTAATTTATAATTATTTTTTTATTATTTATTATCTTTTATTATATTAATTATGAATTAATTATTTTATATTATTATATTATAGTTATTAATTTGTTTACCCAGTAGGGTTTGTTTCACCTCATTATCCGAATTTTTTATATAATATTTGCATGGTTTTATAAGCCACTCTTTTTATTTTTTATTTTTATTTTCTAATATAATATATATTATTGTAGAGAATAGTATTGGAACGCATTGATAACGACTCATCTTAGGAAAAAAAAAGTTACAGTTCCTCTAACAAAGTTAGTTAAAATATTCCCAAATGACTTTTCAATAGTTTGTATCTGATACTAGTTGTAGGTCTTTCAATTTCAAGAGGATCCTCTAATAGATCTAGTATGATAATTTTGTTAGGGTATACCATCAGAGAATAATCTTGTTAGAATTAACATTTCTAATCATATCCGATACTTAGAATGGCCCTTTAAAACATAGTCACTGAGTATTAATGATTATCCCAGCTAATTATTTTATTTATTAAGAATAGATAAATCATATGTGAATAAAAATTTTAAATTTCACCGAGGCTATGCTAATCTTTTTTTGCCTAAAGAAAACTACCGATTATATCCTTTTGATCTATTTATTATTATTTTTTCTAGAATTATATTTTATCCTTGAATTTCAAAATAAAAATTTTTTTTTTTTTTTCTTTTTATTATTTAGATTTTAATAAGTTGTAAATCCTATGGGTTTTATTACAACTTTGATGAGGCTGTTAATTTTTTTATTTCCTAAGTTAGAGCGTATATCTGTATTTTCAGTTTTATTCTACTATTCTATTTTATTATTATTTTATTTAGAGTATGTTGTTATACCACATAAAAATCATATATAAGGACCGTAATTTAGCAATTTTTAAGTTTAGACAGCTTATCTTACTATTATAATATATATCTATTATATTTAATTTATTATATAATATATATATATATTATTATATTTTTATATATTTATTATTATTTATATTATATATATTTATATATTATAATATTATATATATTCAATATATATTATTATTTATATTTATTATATTTTTTTTTAATTGAATTTTTTATATATATATTTTAATATATATATATATTATTATATATTTATTATTTATTATATATGTTTTAATATTTATATATATTATTTAATTTATATTTTATATATATAAAATAATTAAAGGCCTGCCTACCCTTCAAGAGATACCAAGTCTACATACTTGTCTGATTTAATTTATTATAGTATCATATTATAATATATATATTATTATATATTATATATTTATACTATTATTATAATATATTACTATATTATATATAATATATATATATTATTATTATTATATTATTATATATAATATAATATATATATATTTTAATAAGTTTATTTTATATATTATAGTATAATTTTATTTATGTTTAATATATTTGTTTATTATAATGATTATTGTTAGTATTTATTGGTATTGATGATATGATATTATATGTTTATTATATGGTTATATTATTTGATTATATATATGATATAATACTGAGACAGCACCTAAACCATCAATTTGAGACTAATATGAATATATATTTTCTAAGTCAAAAATAAAATTTAAAATTTATATCATAATTAAAGTTTAACCTAATAGGTTTATTTAAATAAATATGTTAATTATATTTTTAAGTATGGAATCTTCTGGGCATATATTTCTAGAATCAATTATATGCACTAAAGATTCTTTAATAAACTTAACAACTTAACTTTTTCTATACTTAGAATTTTTTCTTAATGAACTTATAATAAATTATTGGTCTCAAAATAATTGATGTGGGCTCTCTGTATCTACAGACTTAGGGGTGCAACCTTTTTCATACTCAATGCGCCAATAATATTTCACAAGACGAGTTCATGATGAACGCCATATATATAATTATATGATATACACTTTATATTATATTATATATGCTATTCTAGATATTTTTATTCATTTATATTATATTTATTTTTATTATTATAATATATAATTATATATATATATTATATATATAATAATATATTTATATTTATTATATATATATATTTATATATAAATATATAATCACTTCTCTTAAATTTAGGAATATTTACTTGCCTAATTCTTCTGGGCTTAACCTAAATTCAGGCTAGAGACGTGCGTATCGGGTCAAAAAAGTAAAAAAAATTCTCTTTCTACCTTAATCACTCTGCTAATTCATTCTGCTAGAATAATCGGTATATGCAGTATACTCTAATCGACCAGCTAAAGCTGGGACTTTTCTATCAAAATCGAAAGTAGCTAGCTAACCTCCTTGGTTATCTCCTACTGACAAATCTTTTCTTGAGCTCCTTTAATTCTTGACCAAAAACATCTCAAAATCAACTTCTAGTAAAAATCTGTCTTTCCTCACTCTTTATTCGCTTACTGATGTGATTCTGTTAGCTATAAATTTTCCAACTGAAATAAATAATGCCAATTCTTTCGGCTACTAACCTATTTCTCTATCGTAAAACGTCAACCACTGGACGATTCTTATTTTCTTTATTATTATTATATATCTAGTTTAATAGGCTATCATATTCTATCTCTATCCTCCTCACTCTTAGTCTTCTTCAAGTGTTTGTCCTGTTTTTTTCTATATGCCTTTCAGTTGTCCTTAGTGTTTTGATTCAGTTGTTCGATTCTGAGTGTATCGATTGAGCAATCCTGGAAATCTACGAACGTAGGTAAGTGAAGTGGCCGGTGGATGGGCATTTGCCTCCCTGAGTCTTGTTGAGAGGTTTAGTCTGGTACTCGTTCTATCCCGTCCGCCTTGCTACGGTTTCAAACATATATATTCTCTATGTCTATCTAAATTTACTAAACTACTTTCCCTCATTGTGGGAAAGCACGCACATGTATTCCAACCTTATATTCCGAAAAAAAGGAAGACCTGCTCTTGAATTCCTTTCTTAACTATCGCCCTAATATTAGCTCCTAATACTACATGAATATTCTTATCTAAGATCTTTGAAACTCTTTCTCAACTCTCATTCCCTAATTCATATTAAATTCTCTAAATTATTTTCACTTCTTAGTACCACCGATCAGGTACCTTTCGAAGCAGCTCGAGGTTCTACTGGCGATATACTTCCTAATTCTTATCTGATTTATTTGAATTTTCAGCTCTAATATGAACTTATGGTGAGGACGTTTCGTGGTGTTGCATATATTCGCTTGACATATCCAAAGCAACTGTGACCGGGTAATATTAGCATATGCGGTCCACTGCTCTCTCAAGCTCCTCCTCCTTTTGGGTTTCCTCCTTCATCTTGCTTACTATTATGTGTTCTAGTTTTTCCTTTACTAAATATTCTGCTCTAATTTGTCTTAGTTGTTGATTTGGTTAAGTAGCGACTTCTCTTACCTTTCTTAGTCAATAAGTGATGTTCCTCAGGGTTCTGTTTTTATCTCCTGACTTATTCCTACTTTCATTATAAGATCATTTCAATCACCAGTCACATGACTAACTTCTATTCAATCTCGTTTTAAATGCCGTATGACATCGACCTCTTCATTCATCAAAACTCATATTCAATTCTTGACTCCTTCCATTTAATCTATTACTAGAAATTGTCTCTTCTCGGTTTCGTTAATCTGTTGTGATTCGTAGTGTTCTGCAGCGTGATCTGGATAAGAAGTTGCCGGATTGGATTGGGATTGAGGAGTCTGTCATTGATAACCTGTGAAATCAAATTCTGTTTAGAATACTACACTGGCTACAAGAATCTGTCTCTCTCTTAAGGTACAAGCTGTCCGAATTCTCTTTGATCTACTTTCTCGTTACTCTTTCTTGGCTCTTCTTTGACATTATAGATAATAGCGATCCATTAGCTCTATAACTAAACTATATAAAATATTGTTCTGATCCTTCACATCACAACTGATTGCTATAGGAGCTATGTTGTTTTTGATATGTTCTATGCAAAGAAAGACTGCGGAATGTTTTCTTTGTTTGATTTGAGACAAATGCTGAGACTATTTAACTTTTTTCCTCGTTCTTCATGTTGCTCACACTATACTGAAGGATGCCTTCATCCGGCACCTCATGTAATGTCATGGAGTACTTGCTGGCTCATATATCTGGGGGGGCTTTCTGGTTATTTATCTATATTATCTCGTGGCTTGTTGGTATGTTTACGAGGTCAGATTAATTTCATAATTGCCAAAAAGTTTGGAATGAACGTTATAAGACTTGTCGATGTGTACTTTGCGCTTCAGATTGCCTCTTTGACGCTTCTCTCTATTATCGTTTGTCGTGAATTTGTATGTGGCGCTGATGTTTAGAGTTGTCTTTGATACTTTCTTTTCTATTAGGTATACCGCTAGCGGCAGGTGCTCGAGGGAGCTTATCACTCGCGACCGATCCACCCTTTATCTGTATCCCCTCGTTAGAACTAGGTGCTTGTTGCTAGGGCACTTAATGATTTTGTAGTTGCATGTGAGTAGACTCCAGGCTAGTCGCTCTGGTGTCTCCTTCTTTCCTGCCAACATATCTGTTCTGTGGAATTCTCTTTCCATCTTCTGTGTTTCCTGTACTTGAATTTAATTCACCTACACTTAATGCCTGCGTCTAAGTGCTCTAATCTGTCGTAATTTTATATTTAGTGTTATTATTGTTTTTTTTGTGTGATAATTTACTGAGAGGTATCTTTTTTTGTAGTAACTTCGTAGCTCGCTTGTGAGAATAGGCGGTTCTTGACCCGGTTGAGAGTTAGGTTGTTAGGATAGAGCGTTTTGTTATTTTAGGATTAGGCTGTTGTACGATAGTATATTGGTTTAATCTGTTAGTATGTAGTGGGGTAGTTTATTTGTTATATATTATATTTTTATACATATATATACATATTATATTATAATTTAATTTAATAATATATTATATATATATATTTATTTAATAAATATAATATTATTATTATTAATATAAAATATTTTTATAGTGATGAATTTTAAAACTTTTGTATTGATTATATATATATTAATTATTATATATATATTATATATTATATATTATTATATATATATTATATATTAATTAATTATTCTAAATATTAATTTAAATATAAATCTCAGACTTTGTGAATCTATTCATGGCAGCTATTTTTAATTTTATCAAATATTTTGATTTAAAAAAAATACGGGACTAATTTTCTATTATGCTTGCTTATGAAAAAAATAAAAATCAAGTAATTAAGAACATTATTGAGCGGAACACTACCTCACTATTCACTGATAACAAAATTTTAACTGATATCGTGAACGATGTTTTATTACCAGGTTTAATATAAAAAATGCTTCAAATAATTTTTGACGGAAAAGTATATTGAATATGAGAGTCGTCCGCTACAAAAAAAAATCATAAACTTAACGATATTTGTTACATTACTCTTTATATCTGTTGCCAGATTTAACAAATTTTTGGAAATAAAAGGAATTTAACTTGAGTCGTTCATTAAATAAATTCGTAAGAAATTATGTCTGACGTGAGCCCAGTTAAAGAATATTAAAATCTTCCAAAAAGCAGGCGTAGCTTTTCGCCACGTTTGAGTAATCAATCCAATGCGCCAAGTTTGGGGCGCATGCGCAAGGTTGGCCACCCCTGGTCTACAGGTATTTACCATATATATATTCTAATATAATATAGTGGTTAAAGATTTTACTTTTCGGCAGCACTAATTTTTTTAGAGTTTTTTTGCGAGAAATTTGTTGTGGGGTTCGATAAAAGCGAAAAACGATACTTTATAGCGATACATAAAATCAAGGTTGTTAGTATTATATATATATATCAATATTAAATATATATATATATATATATATATATAATTATATATATATATATATATAATATATATATATAATATATTATATATATTATATATATTAAAATCAAATGTCCCAAAATGTTTGAGATTTATAGAGTTCGAATAGATTGTTGCGAATAAAATGTCCCAAAAGTACTCCTTTTTGGGAATTATTGTTTTTTGGGGTATAACAAGTAACGAATACCCACGGGTAGTCCGCCCGATGTCAAAGGAGTCGGGTCTCTCGGCCTCTAGGTGGACTAAGGGGGGACGAATCCCCCCCTCCGGGGATGGTCTCCGGAACCCCCGGCTCTTTGGTCTTTGGTTGTCGCGGGCGTTTGCCTCTGACCATTCCCCTCCGAGGGATATGAAAAGTCCCCAACCCTGTCGTCCCCCCATCCGGCCGAGCCCCCTAAAAAGGGAAATACTCCATTTTAGGGGCTCGTTGACTCACTGTCCCGTAAAAGTAGCCTTAAACTTTACTGATCCACTATGCCGTCAAACCCTGCTTTAACGTTTATTGAATTACTGTTTAGTAGCTGGAAGCAAAGATTTATATAGATATATATATATATATATAATATATAATAATACTATATAATATAATATAAATTATAGATATATATATAGTATATATATATATATATATATATATATATATCACAAAAAAATAAAAACCAGTATAAACTCTTTTTTTGACTAAAACAACGTACCCATTGATAGCCTTTGCTAGCTGACATGGTTGTACAAAAATTAAAACAAATGCCTTAAAAAAACTAGCAAACTCCAATCGTTTTGGCATATAGGAAACAAATCACTAAAATTCATTTCTAAACTTACTCTGACAACTCCACTTAACATAACCGACGAATACAAAGTTTGAACCAATACTGAAATCTGAATCCGGTGTTTTGTTAACAGTGTTGCCAACTCAAAATATGAGAAGGTACTAGATTTATTAAAAAAAATAAAAATGCTAATATTTGATGAAAAAGCAACAAATAATAAATAAGCAAAAGCAGTAAAATTTTGCACTAAATTAGCAATAAATAATAAATAAGGAATAAAAGCAGTAAAATTTTGCACTTAAGTAGCAATAAACGCACTAGATCTATTGCAAAATGCACCGAATTGGCAATATCAGCAATGAGAACTTTATCAGATCTAATACAAAAGAAAGAAATAAAAGTAATCGATTTTAATAGGAACAGTATCAATGTATTGTTAACCGCGCACAAAAATTATCGACTGCGACAGTTTTATTTGGCTGCTGAAATAAAAATTAAAGCCTATATATTATAAATATATATATATTAATATATATATAGTAATATATATATATATATATATATATATACTATATATATATATATATATAATATATAAGCTAATATATATATATATATATAATATATATATATATATATTATATACTATATGATATATATATAAATAATATATTATATAATATATATATATATATATATCAAGGGGCGGCTCGTCGTACAATTTATAGTTGGTTGCATCTGACATTTCCACACACACAATTATATAATATATATCATAGTATATCATATATATATTATATATCATATATATATATATATAGTAATAATATATATATATAATACTTATATATATATATATATAATATATATATAATATATACCGTAGAATATATATATATATTATATATATATATATATATAGTATATATATATATATATATATAGGTATTATTTTTTTTAATTATATATATAATATATTTAGATATATTTATATTATAATATATAATATATATAGGATCTTTTTACCGTTTTGCGCGGAGACAAATATATAATATTATATCGATTGTTCTATATCGAGTATTTTTATCGTAATAGTTATATGCCGCCTCTGCTGCGTCTACACAGGTCGCTGACTGTTATTCAGCATGAACAAATAATAATATTTTACTGTATTCATTCGAATGTTTGATATAAATAATTATAATTTAAAATCTTAAATAACATACTATATTAGGATTATTTAATTATCAATTAACCCTTATAAAAAATATAGTTTTGGAAATTTTAGTTATTACCGGAATTTATTATTTTTATAGAGGATAATTAACATTTTATTTACCCGTATCTATAATTATATCGAGTTATATTATTTTTATTAATTATTAAAAAAAAAGATTTCTATTTCGCAGTTGTGTTAACTTCAACTTTCGAATTATAATAATAAATATCACAGTATTTATTGAGGATTTGTTAGAAAGGACTTTGGACTATCTTATAGCCTATTGCTATAATGTCTACGTATTAAAAGAAGGAAGCTTCTCATATCGTAAGGAAAGAAGAAATGAAAATGTTAAATTAGAAGTCTAGTTTTTATAATAAGTAATTTCATTGGTACTAGATATAAACCTAATGTCTTAAGATTCTCATAGATATTTGTATCATAATTATTATACCATTTTTTAAGTTCAGTTTTCAGCGCAGCTATAGTTAATAGAAATTTTTTCAGTAAATATTTAGACTTAACTATGTTAGAGAACTCCAACGAAAGTGTATTATATCTCTTATATACTCTGCCAGAGCAATTAAGTAGTTTGTGCTTTAAACGTTACAAGTTGTTCATTAGGGCGGGGCTATATATTATAATGGATCTGAACACTGTTTCTCAATTGTATTAAATATCTTCATTCACTCAATTCTCTTAATTATTATTATTATTATTCCTACACCATTTCTAAATTCATTCTCTACTTATCTGATTATTACTCCTTCTCTCTACTCTATTTTCAAAGCAAGCTCCATCGTTCCATTAAAGCTGGAAATTCATTTGTAACAATTATGGACCCTTTGATATTTAATCTCATTTATTTTAATATTATCTTAAGTTATAATGATAATTTATGAAACGTGTCACTCCTTATATTAGTCAATTTAAGTGCAGGTTTTGCGTATCTATATATTTTTAGGAACCTATACCACCATCGAAATTGAAAAATTTAATAGAGTAATAAAATTAATTTTTACATAGCCTATTCAAATGATATTCACATACCAGTTAGCCTAATCAAATCCTTTGTTTTTATTTGAACTTGGGCATAACGGTAATTACAGCTAAAGAATATACTGACATTTGGATATTTTCTTTACTGAATCATTTGTTCGCATACTTCATATGATGGGACTTGTGTCGTAGATGTCGAGTGCGTTAATCGACGTCTATGTCGGATAGACATAAGTAGTTGTAAGAACATATTCCTACAGTCCGAGAGTCCGCAAAATGCGCTGTGCAACGCCAAACAGTCAATAGATAACACGAGTTAGTAAACAGGTTCATAGATGATCGTCGCGGTACGCAGAACATAATCTCTAATAGAAAACAGGAGGCTCCGCCAAAGGGAGGAAATGAGAAAGACCGGACGGATCAGGTAAATTGTGTACCTGGCATCAGGAACACAGGTGCTCTCACAGGGACAGTTGCGTTTCACATTGAGCACCCCGTGGGGAGTTGAGGTAGGGGGGCCGCCAACCAGATCCAGAAATACGCAATCCATACGTATAACATGCACATTTTACTAACTTCTCTCACAGCCCAGCAGAGGATAAGGGGTGAATCAAACCATAACCTTCTATTATGCACTATCTACTGATCCATCTATGGCCCTGGGACAACCTGATAGCTCTCCGGTTTTTTCTTACATTCTAGTAGTACTCTCTCCGTTATCTTGAGCTGGAGATTTCTCGTCTACTTTTGTTTCTTCCGAATCTCCTACAAGTTCAACTCCGTACGGTTTTCAACGCCTCCTCCACTGCCCTCAAATACTGTTTCCTGTGCACTTCTACACCGATCTCATCTCCACTTCTTCCAGTCTCCCTTTCTCCCATAACCACCTTCCTCATCATAACTTTCATTTTCTTTTCCTCTCTCTCCTCGTTCTAAACCTTCTTCCACCATGTTCTCTTGTTTATTGGGTCTTCATTCTCTCCTTCATTTATTTATCTAAATCCTTACTCATCTCTTTATTATACATATTCTTTTATAGTTAAAAAGTTTTCAGGAATATACAATATGAATAAATCATTTATAAAGATCTAAAATTCTTATCTTCTAAATTACCCTCAAGAACCATGTCCTCATTTACTTAATAACTATATACATTAAATAACCACAGGTACAACATATAACCTCTATAACT
Source organism: Trachelipus rathkii (assembly GCA_015478945.1). Taxonomy (NCBI): domain Eukaryota; kingdom Metazoa; phylum Arthropoda; class Malacostraca; order Isopoda; family Trachelipodidae; genus Trachelipus; species Trachelipus rathkii. Next base: position 14,057 of record JABUQX010011245.1, on the reverse strand, counting down.
AAATTGATAGTAAAACCCATAGTATGAGCAACTAAATGAACTTAGTCCCTTTACATATTCACTAAATACACACGATTTAATTATTTGCTATATAACCAGCCTAACCTTTCATTGAGTACATTTCACTAAACTTTTCTACTATACTCTGCAATCATACCGTTTACCCTATATATTTCCACTCATTACCAAACATTAATACTATATACTAATAATATTTAAAATAATATGCTCCAGGATATAATCGCTGTGGAATATACTCAGGGGTGCTACAAGAAATATTTCTCTCATTAAGGAAAGTTGTAGTGAAATCTTTCAAACTCATTGCTATTAGGATTGATCTGTAAAGAATGGAGTACTCAAGTGTACCCGATACCATACCATAAAAAGCCTTAGCCCATCTAATCAAGCTTGAGATGACTATTCAATATTCCAGACTCACCTCTCTTATCTCTCTCCCACCCCTAGCTCTATCACTACCAAACATAAATATTCCAATCTTTCCCGCTTCGCAAACTCGCCACACCCCATATTCCTAGTGCACGCGAATATATTAATCAGTGTGAAGGGCCTCCGGCGAGCCCTCCACGTACTCACCGCAAGTGCCATTACCTCAGATCCCAGTCGAGAGTGTCTTCTAATATCACTTGTCCACCGCACACATTCCTTCAACACTCTTTATCCCCCTCACATTATATTGACTAACCACACGGAGACGGTTTACTACTACCACTTGCCTGTCACTACCCGACTATTTTCATCCTAGAAAGGATTCCACACGTCACTTATTGGCGCATATCTCCATATATATTATTTCCCAGCACACACCATCTAATCTTACTACCATTTATGGAGCATACATATAACTTTATAGATTTCTTCACGAGGCCATATTTCAGCTCGAAATATTCCCTATATCCTTATTAATGACCTCCATTCCTCATTATGGCCATTAATGACTTATCCCTACATCATTACTTATACCACCCTATCCTACTACTCCACCTGTAGCATAACATCTCATCCTACTCAAATTTACTTTATTTCCTCTCTCTATAATTTTCTCTTAGATTTATATAAAGTTTTGATCCCCACATCCTCTACTCTATAACTACTGACATCATTTGGTATCTTATCAAACCAAATTACAAAGTCCTATATCAGTCACTCTGGCTATCTTTTCACGATATATAACCCATACCACAGCTTATCATTTACCTCATCACAACCACTCATACACACTCACTCACCCTATATATATTCTCACAGTTCCACCTTTATACTCCCTTATCTCCTTAATATAAATATCAGGTACTTTCCTTAGCTCTTATACTCCATTACTCGACTCACCTCACCCTCATTACGATCTTATTTTATCATAACCATTCAGATCCAGATCAATCAACATAATACTTGCTTATCGATTTCTTGATTACATTTACCAAAGTAATTATTCATCTATAATACCTCAGATTTTAACTAATATTTATACAAAACTTTTTACTATCTACATATCTATATCCATCAATTATTCACCTCCTTACTTTTGCTGATATAAATAACCTCATCCATAAATAATACTCTAATTTATGATATCCTTCTTGTTATCACTACTACAAAACCCACTAACCAGTCCATTATTACAAACCTAATATCAATCAATTAAATTATAAGAGCTAAAATAATTTAATTCATACAGAATTATTATCAAAAGTGTTCTTTACCAATAATCTCACACTTCAACTAATCCAATTATTCAAATCAATTTACAAAAACAGCATCCTTAATCCATTATTCTCATTATAGTCATAGTACCCTTAATTTATCTAAAATTCTTATAACACTATCGGCTTTCACTTCAAACAAAGAAAAGAAGACTTCTCTAAAATTCCCTATAATATATATTGATAATGATTACCCGCTCATCTCTTCTCATCCTCCTTCAAAACTGTTCGCTTACCTCTTCTTTTCTCTTACGTAATTAGCAATCTTATATAATAAGCAATTTACTTATTTTTTCTACTCCTTAATATATAATTCCCAGTCATCCTTTATCTATTTATGTAAAAAATAACTTCAATCTTTTTATGCTTTTAGTACAACATTCACTAAACTAAACGTATACTTCTTTTTTATACTTTTTAATCACGCTTGCAATACGCTCTTCATTCCAAACCAACTCACTTGGTTTATACTATTCTTTAATTCTCACCTACTTTAGCACACAATCACAAAATACTTCTTTTGCAACTGTAATACTATTAAACAATTGACTTCCTACTTCATTTACTTGCTTCCAGAATTTATTCAAGTTTCAACTTGTGTTTCACATTCAAAAATATCATACTATGAATATTTAACCTTATATTATGCGAGGCGTTCTACATCTTATCTACTTTAATTATATATTGTTCAACTAAAACTTCTTCAACTCTTAATTATTTTTAACACTACTGGATTTTGCGAACCTGTTTTCTTTCACCTTACACCAATCCAATCCCCAACATATTAAACTTAATTTTATCACAATATGAAACTAAACAAATAATGCCGATAAATACCCATACCTATAAAAAAATACATCATACAACTGATCTTTAACATCAGATACTAATATTATTCATATCTATCCTTCTTCACCTATACTATACACACACCACATATATATATATTTAAAAATCAATCAATAACTTTTTACAAACTTTATTATCGAGATACATCATCTAATCATTTAACAATATAATAACCAACTTACTAAGTAATTACTCCAAATGGATTATCTACCTTGTGTTATATAAATATAGAAAAGTATTATCTTACAAAACACCATTACCTCTCCTACCTCTAATATCGAAATCAATCAAACTTTTATCTCATACCATTCTCTATATTATTATTCTCCTTCAGAACATATCTGTTGTTGTTCTCTTTTTTTTTTAATTCATTTAAAATTTAACCTGAAGCCGAACTCTAGTTTTATTAATACCTTCCTAAGATAATACCGAATTTCACACAATTTTCTTCTCTCTTGACAATATAATTTTGTTTATGATTTAGTATTTAATATTTACTTAATTTTAATGTAAAAGAAATTTGACCACTGAATCCGTATATAACATTTAATATAACATTTAATTAATATAATTATAGTTGAAAAAGTTAATATTAATAAATAATCTAGATAAAGCATTTACCACAGAAATTATATATATCTCCTTTAATATATAAACTACCTTGTTTGCTTAAGGCAGTTTGATTCAATAAAGTATATTAAATTTTAAAGCTCTTACTGTTGGTAATACTGTTAAACAAATATTAATACAATTGAAATTATAAATTATCAAAATTCTAAAACACTATTTGATAAAATTGATTTATGATCAAATGCTGATCAGTATGCAGAGAACACTTATTGCTCAAGTTCATTGAGCAATCATTTTAATTTTGGTGTGAGAGCATCTAATCCTATTATTGCATATGTGTTGGTATCTTTTTACTTCTGTTCTTATTATTTTTTACTCTTTTTATTTTCTTTAAGAGGTTTTATTTTTATCATCTAACCTTTGTTTTTCACGTTTTTTTTTCCTTACAATACGTTTTATATTTTCTAAATGTCGCTGTTTCTCTTAGAATTAATATTTGAGCTTAACAGGTGTCAGTTTTGGTTATCTTTTTTGGTGCTAGGGCGCCCATGATCACATCTGGTCTGGTATAATGATGTGTGCCCATTCTGGCTGTATTACATTACTTCTTATTACAGTTCAATTATTATTTACTTCTTCTTCATTTTCTTCATATATACTATTATTATTCCATTTAGGTACTTAATATATTATTGTTATATCACTTATAAATATGATTAATTTTTCATCATTTACAATCAACCTTATTATTAATATTCATTCTTAAAAACTATACATAAAGTTCAAATGTTATAGGGCTTGGTGAAATTGTGGTTTTGTTTCATTAGAGCTGTTTTAGTCCTCTCCGAATTATGACTCACCTGTGCATATTCTTATTTTTCGAATTTGCTCTCTCTATGTCTAATCATAGATTTATATTAGGGTTTAATTTTTTAAATTTAGTAAAATGTATTAGGTTTCTTAATTCATTTCGTCTTTCCATATCATCCTTCTTGGTTTGAAGTTCATAAGAAAACTTAGAATTTATCATTCTTTGATACAGGCCGGTTATACAATTAGCTAATTCGCTACTAAGTCTTTCTTTGATTAATCTTTGTTGAGCAATTGAATTAAGCAACCCATAATTCTTGAAAAGGAGCAAACTAAACTATTTGTCAGTATGGCCAGATTTCTGTATAGCATAGGTTGTCTGTTTTACCTGGTGATTGATCCTTTACGCACAATTCGCGATCCTCTAGCAAGCATTTAATTATTCTTGCTTTCAGTCGGTTTGTTGAATTATCTTTAGAGGATCATAGTGGCTATCAGAGGGTGGATATTTCTGATCCAATATTCTCTCTCGCTCGAGTTATTCTTCATATTATTACACGTCTTATTGGTAAGGAACCAGGAGTAAATATGGGATTTATATACGTTAATAGTTTTCATATTGTTTATTCTCATTGATAGTAATTTACGAAACAATTTTTTATTATATATACCATATAATAGTATTATTTGAAGCCTGTATAGGAAGAGGTTTCATAATTAACCGCTATGAATGTTCTCACTATCGTTATAAATATTAGGCAACAGTTTCCTAATAAAGATTAATTGATCAGACATATTATATATATATGTATAATCAAAAATTTTATTATATAATAATTAATTTAGTTATGAATGCTCGAAAAATGATGCTCAAATATATGCTTACGAATATATTATTTAAAATAATACATTATTGAAGGTGAAGCTGATTTATTATTATTATTAGTAAGTATATTATTATAATATATATATTAATATTAATATTAAATATATATTAATAATATTATATATATATATATTATGATATATATATTATATATTTATTATAATAATATATAATTAAATATTAATATATATAATATATATTATATATATTAGTATTTGTATGTACAGTATATACCGATATATACCAAATTTTTAGTCGATTATAATACTCATATAGCTAGATAAGTAATTTATATACACAATTTTTTCCAATTAACCTAATATGAATTACACGATAATCTGAATATAAAACCAAAAAATTTTGGCTTCAGATACCTGATATACCTTAAAAATGAAATTCTCTTTTGCTACTTATTTTATCCATAATTTCACTCATTTTTACCTAATTATATTTAATTTAATTATATAATTATATATATATATAATATAATATATATATAATATTAAATATATTTATAAAATTATATAAATCTTATATATATATATTTAATATATATAGTATATATATATTATATACTATAACATCTTATATATATATTTATACAAAATATTAAATGGTTAGGTTCCATACTCAAAGGGGTATATATATAACTATAATATGGCTGATATAAGGAAGGTGTAAAAGTTAAAATAAGTTTGATAATGATTATAAAACGCCGAAGAACTATCTTTATTAATTTTAGGACAATTAATACTAAATCATGTGTGAATTCCTTACTACCATGATACCATAGGTAGGATTTTGTGATATAGTTTGGTAGAAGGCACATACTTGAGGTACTGGTCTAGACGACCAGAACAGCGGATCATTAGCTGCTCATGCAGAAGACTGGTTCGGTTGGTTTCGGCTCGCCTGCGGTCAACCAACACAACAATGTGGTACGCTATGGCCAGGACGGCCGTATCTCGGCCCGACGGGAAGGCGGTATCGGTGGTGTTAATTGTGCTTATTAGTGGGATTATCTTGGGATTTCATAATAAAGTCTTTATTTAGGCTTAATTATAATAATAAGCTCTTTAACAAACTTCTTATCATAGCATCAGGGGAATGAACTTAGGGACTATTGTCCCTGACATACCTATATATATATCCTTAGCATATGCTCTATCTATATAGATGAGTATGAAGCGAATTTCCTTATAGTAATATAGATACTAGTAGGATATAATTAGATTTTTACTCAATTACGTCTAGTCCATACTCAAGTATATATATATAGTATATATATATATATGTCACTATATATGTATCGCAGGTCATCTGGAATAGGTGTAGTTCGCTTAGGGTAAGGCGAGTAGTGCACGCGTCTGGTATAATTTTACTCGATACCGACACTGATTTCAGGATTATATACTACCTATCCTACAATTGTCCTGGAATTTATTGTAGACGTCAACTGAGGAAAAGTGCCCAATCTCTTCGCGTCTCTTATTTTCCTCTATTACTCTATACCCTCTGGACGTACTTTGCGCCGCGCAATCCCTTCCCATATCCTCCCTTCTGTCCAAGCCGCGGTCCTCTTATTGTATTCTGCCTGTGATTACAATTCTGATTTTGTCGGCGTGACTTATGGGCCTCTGGAGATCTATGAGCGTTAAGGAAGGCAGATGGCCCGGATGGCATTCCATCTTGCGCGCGAGTTTTTTGATTAGAGATATTGGTGTCGTTATGGCTGCACCCACCTCCCTTTTCCGTCAACTATATATTTATTATTGTCTATAGTCTGAAATGGACTTTCAGCCCCAGAATTTCCCTGGCCGGGTGTCGGATAAGCAGGGCATATGTAACGGCAACATAATTGTATTTTCCGGCGCGGAAATTGAAATTGGGAGAAAGGCCAGGATCTCATGACTTTACGGCTGGTCCGATTGACTTATAAAGGTCGTCCTATAGCTATCAGCTGTGTATCTTTCCCTATCCCGCTAGACTGTGCCCAATACTCTTTGAAGCGCCCTCATTTCTGGCACTCTCCGATGCTACGTCATTAGAGAGCGTAGTTTCTGGCAATCTTCACTTCTCTCTCTACTTTCCGACCTCCGACAACCAGTACGGCTTCGGGCGTATTCACACCGGTCTACTGGCCGCATATACTTTCCTACACTTTTTACCACCATACCCCGATTTATGGGTTTTTCCCGCCATCTTTAGGAACTCCGACCGCGGGGAGACTTAGCAAGTCGGTGGCTGCCCTTCATGATAGTGCGCGTTCTCCAAACCACCATCTTTTGAAAAGGGCCGGGTATGGCAACGACGCTCAGGCTGCTCCCTCGGTTAAAGCTCCCCCGGGATCATTTGCGGGTGTCTTCACTCGGCATTCTCATTCTCGTCTCTACTTTACTGTCTAGCTTTTCTTTCAAGTTGCGTCCCAATATCGGACGGTGGGTCCTGACTGGGAGCGACCACTCATTTTAATCTTTTATCTGTCAAAGTAGCTGAGCTGTTCCCTTACGCGGTTTGTCTTATCTCCTCCAACTATGTCTGATTCATACACTGTTATACACATTTGTAAGGTAGATCTTCTCACGGCTTGCACAGTTTTCATACGGGACTCTAAGGGCATCCACTTGCCGTCTCAGTATCACCGGTACTCGCACTTCGTAATTCCTTGGGCATTCGTTCAAAACTTCGATTTCAATTCTGCTCCTCTGTGGTTAACTTCTGTGTATTTTGCTTCTCCAATCGGGTTGGCTCAATCCTTCCCTATACCGATTGGTGGGCTTACGTTGCTCGCTCTGACATGGGCTCGAAAATAGGTAAATTTCACTTTTCCTCGATTGGGGCTCGTGCTAAAACAGGGCTTGTGAACATTCAAAATTCTCTGTATAAAACCCCACCTTACCTACATGAATCTTACTCTCTCATACAACCCACCATTCCATTACCTTGTTCCCTATCGCTCATGTACCTTCCTCGTTCCAAGGGACGTTACGGTTTCTCTCGTTATTCTTTCGCTGCTCTTTAGAGAATTAAGTATCGAGTGGACGTTATCAGTTCCTTTGGGCCTCTGAACGATACAACATTCACAAAACCAGTGTCTTGAGAAAATTGCCATCAACATGCCAGCAACGTATAACGGTTTGAATCCTAGGGGGGCGTGGTTTCAAACGACCACTCGGGATTAGTCAGTGTGGTCTGTCTCTAGACCTCTGCGAGACCGTATTCTTTTCATCCTTCTTGTCTTCAGCTTACTTTCCACCGCTATTACAAGGGTCCTCATCCGACCTTGTATGGAGTACTGGGTTCTCATATCTGGGGGGGCTCTGGTTTCCTCCGGCTTTTGAAAGGGTCGAGTCAAAAGGCCAAAAGGTTTTAATAAACTGTCCTGTACTTTCCCAGTGGCCTCCACGCCTTGACGCTCGGTCAATTCCTTTGGAATTTGGCGCTTGATGTCTATGGTGGCTGGTTTTTTATCCTCTTTTCTTTTAGGGTATCCACCGGTGACCCCCTGGACGTTGTTGGCGCTTAATCCCGCAAGCGCACGGTGTTCGAGGGAAGCATTACCACTCGCTTACCCCACCCACTGCTTTTACGACGGACCCTCCCAGAATAGGAAAAGGATAGGGGGGCTGCCTTGTGTCTCGGGCAAAGCCCTGGTGTTCCTTCGGCGTGGATAGTTGTTATCATGCAAGCGCACTGTCTCTTGAACAGTTGACTGCGGCTCATCCTACGTTCTCTCTTGTGTAGCATATTTTTTAGGTCAGAGGCCAGGGTTCTGCTCAAGTCTTAGCTTCGCGTACGTGATAGCGGAGCTGCTCCTCCTTCCTTTCCCTGCTTCTTTACCGGTCTTATTTTTGTTAATTTGTGGAATTCCTCTTTTCCATTTCTTGTGTTAATCCTGCTGAACATTTACCTCTCGCCACCTCAACGACTTAAAAGCCTCGTTGGTCTGTTGCTCCATCCTGCGTAAATTCTGCGCTAGTGGTATGAAATTTGGCGTGCAATCGCTTCGTCTTACATATATCCGCGGTTCCACATTACGGGACAATGCCTGACATTATAACGGGATGCAGGTATGCTTCTGCTTCGTTTGGAGTTAGAATCTGGTTGACAAACCTTGGAGTATTAGTATAGTTACGGTATTTTATATGGTATGGTTATATATTTAGGTTGTAGAGGTGATTATTTTATTACCATTAGGGGGTTTAGGGTAATTATAATTATTATTACTATGTTAATGAGTGCGATAATTTTATAACTATATATACTTAGGATGTAGTATAGTACCGTTATTATAACTTATTATTTAATTTATATTTATATGCTAAATAGGATTATATAAATTTCCTACATAAAAATTTATTTTCTTTTTTATAATGAATATGTATAATAATATTATATATAATATATATATTTTAGTTATTATATATTTATTTTTTAATTAATAAGAACAAGAACAAGAAATATATCTATATTATATATTGTATGTAATTGATAACCTTTGAATATGAATAAGCCATTTTCGTTTTTGCAGTTTGTGCTTTAACAAGAGACGTAAAGAAATGCTCGTAGTTTCGTTCGTTTTTGTAAATCATTACAAATTAAAATCGCAAGGATTAAATGCATCACCTTAACGAAAGGATTATTATTTACCTTTTAATTTCTATTTTTAATATTTTATTGCACTTATTATTATATATCCCTAGGATGCTTGCCAAAAGAATGTAATCTTTAACGAAAAAAAATGTAAAAACAAATCAGATGTACATATAATCAGAACCACTCAGCTTAACGTTGAGAAATTGGAAATTTTATTTTCATAAAAATTATGATACTGACTTTAAATCTAATTTCATTTATGAAATGGATAAAATGGTATAATTAGTGGAAAAGTTCTTTGTATTTAAGTTTTACTTATTATTATGTTATTTATTTATTTATTCTGTTTATCTCAAAGCCACATGCTCTGTAATATAATGTATTTTACCATAATATAATGTGTGAATAACTAAATAAAATTACGTTAGTTCCATTATTGACATAACGAAATATCGCAGGTTGTCGTTTAAACAGCGAAATTATTCTTTAGCTTACAAATACTGGGTGAGCAATTATATCTATTTAATCGAGCCGTAAGCACAAACGAAAAATACGAACTAACGGGATCTATAATTATAAAGCAAGAGATCTACTAAAATACATTAAATTGCGGTATTTATTTCTTGTATATTATAAACATATATTGATTAAGAAGTTATAAATTGAAAACTAATAAATTTAGTCCGAGAAAAACAATTATTGTAGGGCTTATTCTACTTCTATTCATTCGGGCAAGCCCCTAATACTTTATTACTTGGGCTAATTTTCTTTTTTCTATCAATCCTTTTATTTCATAAATTTAGCGGTTTGCCTATAAGTGCCAGCCATATTACTAAAGCCCTTTGTTCTTTATTGTTTGATTAGGACAGTTATCCTCTTTCTCTTGAAGATCCAATCGCAACTTCCCTTTGCCCCGTATATAAGGTTCTCTTTTTCAGTTTTAGCGTTTAAATCTCCTTTATCTAGTTCATAAACACTTTTTTGATAACCTAACCTTAGTTTATTCGTTTCTTCGATAACCGGCTCCTTTATTCGCTCTCCTATTTCTCTATAACGAATTTCACCTCACGTAGCAATTAGAGATTGTTCTAAATTTTCCTGTGTTACGCGCGCTTCTGGATTAACTCTTTTAAATACATTTGTGACAAATAGTCTTTTCACTTTATTGTATATTAAGAAGAGTACGATTATTTTAACGAAAAAACATTTTCCACAACTGATAGACAGGATAGTTTCTATTTTATACTGTTTTTCATTAACACCTATAATCCACAGTTACAGTTTCTCTTAAGATTTTAAGGAGGAAGACATCCCGTATGAAACACTTGTTAAGGTCACACACTCGTTTACAATATTGGATAGCCAATTAATAGGGTGCCGACTGGAACGTCGAGTTCTTTGATAGGGGTTAAAGACCTGGTTACAAATATCCTAAAAGTTATGGCGAGAACTTAGGTACAGAAAGACCACCCTATAAGAGAGACATAAATTTTTCCTTATACGAAGACTGGTGGTAAAAGACTAACCCGAGTCTTGCTTAAACGCCAAGAGAAACGACTTTCTGTTTCTGTCAATTAATACTGGGGGCAATATGGGTTGTTAGGTCGATCAATGAAGGTCACTTCTAAGATAAGAGAGTCTGCTTTCCGAATTTATTCTACAATTCCTTTAGCCTATTGGCTATAGTATGGGAGATGACTATGAATGCAGAGCAATATAAACAAATTATGGAATAAATTTATTATATGAGTATTGAAAACACTTGAAAACCTCGAACACATATATAAAGACATCCATCCTTAATTAAAACGACGACATATATCTTTTATGTGACAACGGAGCACGCTGAAATTTTGGCCGGGATTAAAGATTCGGGTAAATATTCTCACTCCGCAATTGATTCGGCGGTTGGTCAAAATGCTCTAGCAACACACAGGGAGTTGCTCGATAACGGAGGTTTACTCTTTGTTTATGGGCAATCAATTAATTAGGAAATACCAGTTATCCTTTAATTGTCGAATGGAATAGGCGCTGGGGCGTCGAGTTGGGTAAAGAAAAGGATTGAATGATAAATTTAGAAAACAAATTTTTATAAAAAATAAAAAGATCATGGTTTCATATTAAACAATTGTTAACTATTGTGATGGAAGTTAACTAATTTGGCTCCACGGAAATTACGATTTTATTCTAAGAAAGTTCGAATTTATTGAATGAAACCCTAATCCTTTTAGACTCAGTATGACTTCAAATAGAAAAATTCATGGTTGGTTTATTTTCGTTGAGGCTGAATCTTTGTCTTCTTATCTTATGCATTTAACATACTATTATTTGTAGTTCTCAAAACTTGCGATCAGATCTTGCACCTTGCCTTGGCAACCATTTTCTCTCTATTCTTCTTCTTCATGCACTTTTTCAACATGGGACGAAAAAAGGGGAAACCCGTTTCAATCCTTTAACTATAATTATTACTTTAAACCCCTTTCTTTTCAAAGTTTCAAATCCCTTGAACTAGAAGATTGAAAACAATCTTTGTTCTTTAAATCGTCAGTATGGTATTTGTAAGTAACACTCAACACGTGAACTTTATTTAGATTTTTTGACTTGGTCTTCTTCTGCATTACGATATTTTGCTGTAATGCTCATCATACTGAAAGCTTTGATTTCAAAACTTCAAACTTTCATTATTATCTGTACTTCTCCCCGATTTCCTTTCCTGCTACTTTATGACAGTTGTCGTTACCTGCCACCGTTCACCTTTTAATTTTACCAATGGTGTTATTCCTTAAAATTCTGTTATCTCACTATTTTCATTAATGATTTATCTGCCACTTTATCTAATATCGATGGCTAAACCCTTCATTTCAAGACAATGAATAGCTGATGCTAGGAGGACGGCGTTGGACCTATTTCCAAATGGGGTAGAAAAAACTTTTTCCTTCAATGCTTCTACGCTTAACTCCTTTATCTATCTAATAGATAGAGCTGATAGAATGTTTACTTTCAAAATATCTTCAAAAACACTCAATTTAAATCTGTCTTAATATTTCGAAATTTCACATTGTCCTAGTTGCTTCATATTCTGGAATTGGTACTCATTACACAGCTTTTATTGGGGAGAGCTGTGGCCTGTTTACTTTCTTCTCTCCCTTCTCCACTCTCTCTTTCACCCCTTAAAAACATGGATAATAATACAACGGATAATGATTTCTGAACTCTAATCCCACTGAGAAAAACTTTGAAATCAGAAAAAATGAAACTGGAAAAGGAAAACCAAACTTAACTACCCGGTTCATATTTTCTAAGTACTCTACTGAACACAACTTTCTGTTTTCCCAAATACTTCCTTGACTTGCAGATTTAAATAAGTGAAACAAGCCCGGTAGACTTTTAATTTAGGAATGTATTTCTGGTTCTCCAGTTTTGGTGGGTTTCATGAAAATCTCTGCATTTTTCCACCAAATTTGACGAAAAAAAAAAAAAATTCAAATGAGGGAAACTTGGGATCTGGAGCTTTGCGCTACACTCTACCAACAACTCAAAATTTTATATATATATATATATATATATATATATATATATATATATATATATATATATATATATATATATATATATATATATATATATATATATTATATATATATATATATATTAGTGATGCAGGTAACATCCGCATCCGCATCCGCATCCGCTTTTGTACTGCAGATGTTGCGCGGATGTTTATTGTCGAGATTTGATAAAGAATTTTATAATAAAAATACTTAAGATGAATCTGAACGCCAAACTTTAAATGAGAACATGGGACTCACGACTCAACTGTATAATTAAGACTCATGATTTCGCAGCATGAAGTTCATAATAAGTGAGTCAACAGAGTCACATGAGATTGAGGATAAAAAAAGCATCAGCGCCTCTACATCTGTCTCCGAATAATACCATTAATCTCAACATAAGCACATTTTTAAACCATCTTCAAATGAAAATGATAATGGTTTAGGAAAGAATGAAAGATGCAATAAAATTAGAGCTAGAAAAACGTTTTGGTTCTGTAGAATTGTGACCTTCATACTATTGCAGCTTACTTGGATCCCCGTTAGTCAAGTTTTTTTGAACACAATATTAGAACAAGTTAAATCGTCGTCACTTTTGTGTTGCAGTTGAAAAACTTCAATCCTAACAGTCTATTAAATTCGCCATCCAAAATTTAAAAAGGAAAAAACGAAATCTACAGAACTAACACCTCCTGAAGTAAATCAATAACAGATTCACTGGTATAATTTCTACAGTCCAGTAGTGATGAAGAAACACGCATTACCAAAGATGTAGTGCAAATGATTGAAAACTATCACCAAGAAAAACGACTAGATACAAATGATGATCCTACTAGTTGGTGGAAAGTTAAGCAAAATGTTTACCCATGCTTAAGTAAACTTGCAAGGAAATACTTGACTGTCCCAACTAGTGTTCCAAGTGAAGAGCATTTGGAAATGCTGACTAATATACAATAAAAAGAAGAAGCAGACTCTCCAGCAGAAAATTGATGTTTCTCAGCAAAACCTTCCTTATTTGAATTTCAATACTAGTGCAAAAGTATATAATCATTGTAAAATCTCTTTCATTAAGGT